>APFE030288367.1:216670-277813 GCA_000404065.3 Pinus taeda | reverse complement strand
GGAGGTGCATACCCGCAGGTATACCGTGCAGGGACCGCGTCCAAATACGCGGGTTACCCATTCATGGGGTGCGTACCCCAGTGCACACACTTCAAGACAGTAAAAGCATGCACACATGGGGTTTCTATGGTATTTAGCCGACGGTATTATATTATCATGGTTTTGGCCCGTGGTATTAGTCCATGCTTTGAGGAAGATCATGCCTATATAAAGCTAAGGAGATCATTTGGCTTGTGCATCTTTTGTGTATTGAATATCGTAAGATCTGATATTCGGTTCTTGGTTTAAAAGCTTGATCTTTAGAAGAGAAGTTGGAAGTCAATCTGTGAAGGGTGATCTCTCGAGCGCAAGATCAGATCTGAGTATCTGACTGTATTTTGGCCCTAATCAGAGGTGCGCAAGTGATCATCAGTGACAGTGCGTGGGTACGCAGAGGAAACAAAGGGTCTGTGCGTGGGTACGCAGAAGAGACGAAGGGGCAGCGCGTGGGTACGCAGAGGCGACAAAGGTGAATTGCGTGAGTACGCAGCGCGATAGTGTTTCAGATGCGTGCTTACTGTTTGAGTACGCGGTGCAACAGTCTTTCTGGGTGCGTACCTACTGTGATAGTACGCGGCGCAACAGTTCTTCTGGGTGCGTGCCTACTGTGCAGTATGCGGCGCAATAGTACATTTTGGTGCGTACTGGACGCAGATCAATGAAAGGAGCAGTGCGTGGCCACGCAGTACAACAGAAGTAACTCTGCAGGTATACGCAGAGAAGCAAAGGGTGAAGTGTGTAGCGACGCAGGCCAGTAAAAAGAAAATTGCGTATCTGTTTTAAGATCTTCTGTTGGTTGAATTTTTCTTGTTGAGAAGGTGTTCTGGGTTCAGTTTTCTGTTATTGTGGATCTGGTTATCTGGGTGACTTACTGGTACTTGATGATCATTTTATATCTATGGATCCAGTTTGAAAATTTATGAAAAGTGGTCCTTGAAAGAAAAGAAGTAGGGGGTTGTAGCTCCCTTCCAGGAGAGACTGGAAAACGAGAGAGAGTTGTAGCTCTCTGCAGGTTGCAGCCTGCGTACTGGTAAAGGACTGCACCAGTACAAGACCATTGTAAAAGGAGTTTCTAATTTGAAAGAAGATAGAGACATATTGCAGCAGGTGGTTTTCACCCACATTGGGTTTCCACCTTATATCTGGTGTTCTTTGATGTGACTGTCTGCTTTTCTTGTTCATGCTCATTATTTATGGTATTGGTATGCAAAAATAAGTCAAAGTATAAATAAGAAAGATTTGGTAAAAGAATTAGATAATACTGATTCACCCCCCCCTCTCAGTATTATTGTCAACAGATATGAAATTTGGAATTATCTTGTTGATTATTCTCAAATATGGAAATGTTATTTTCAACTGCAACCTAGAAATTTGTCATTGATATTCATATCATAAATTGATTATCTCACTACTAATTTTTGCCTTGGAATACTTTTTTGTTTCCATACTACCGTAAAACACTGATACAATCCTTGAAGACTTGGATGTGATTATTGATTGTTATCTCATCCTTTTACAGGCATAAAGTAGCCCTTTGATAGTCTTTGAATATTGATTTCTTGCATGAAAATGTGTGATCTAAAGCTGAATCATTTTCCACTGCCAAATGTTCTCAAGAACTAATGAATTTGAAGCCCATTTTTATGGATCTTTGTCGACTAATTCATGATTATTTTCATGTGCAATTTCAGTTGTTGAAAATATGGTCACCTTCCTTTAAATGGGAAAACTCTTCCACCTGCATTCTTCGGATATCTTTTATTATCCTTGAGAAATATAATTTTTACTAGTTGTTACGTCTAATCTACAGAGCTTTTTCCATCTACATACTTGGTACCCATAAATTGTGTTATCCATGGGGTTTAGGGAAGTAATATGTTTTGGTTCCTTGATGTAAACTATGATATTTAACGTTAGAAAGATCTTTGCAACAAATATTTCATGGCCCAAGCAACACCTTGAACCACCATAGTAGGATGAATTATTTAAGATGTCATCAAAACTTCATATTTTATGTCACAACATTACAGCCATATTTGGAATCATCACTGGAAAGAACATTTTCCACAACAACACTCCATTCTTAACTCATTTTCCTTCAACTTTATTTATGTTTGTGCTCTTACCTTAATAACTGCAACTTCACCAGAGGACTTGACAATTCTTTCATTCAATTTCTCTTTATAGTATCCCTGGTAGTAAATTGATAGCTTAGGTATGAACATAGTTAGGTTACAAGTCAAGATATTGTTGATATACATAAATTGTATCAACAAATTGAGTAGTTAGCTACTTGTGTAGCACCTAGTTTGTTCCAAAGAGATGGAAATGTATGCACATGACCATCCTCTAGAACATTTGAGAAACTTTACAGAATATCTTTGCCTCCACAACATGACTCAATATTATTTACTAATCTTGTGGAACAAGTACACCATATCTTTATGTGTTTGTTGCCCATCTCTTTATGTGGTTGATTTGCTCTAATTCATTAGTATGACTAACACAAAGTGCTAGTAATACTTCTAAGTTAATTAAATCAGCATCTCTTATATGTACCACTAAAGAAATGAATTATTGATCATCAACTCTCCATGACACATTTTGGATATAAAGCGAAGGAATATCAAGTTCTAAGATTCTTTGTGCATGATTGAAAAACTGTAATTTTATGGATGGTATAATAAACTAAGTTATTTTAAGAAAGTGAGAGGGCTTCATTAAAGAAATGCACTTCTCATGAACCTTAGGCCTCTCCAAATTCCCAAAATTGCAACAAAATAAATGCAAATGGCATCCATCTGTATTTTCCAATTTCATTGATTACCCTTGCAATTTCTGAAAATTGATTGTTGTCTACTTCCTTGAAATATGGGGTTGATGATATGTAGCCTTACCTACCTACATAAAAGGATTAGAATATTCTTTGACTTACTGGGTTTTTGCCTTATTTCCACTTGTCTTTGGCAGTTGATTTGGATTATTTTCAAATCTCAAAATGATCTTTGCATGCCAAATGTGATATTTAATCTTCAATTGTTTGCCTATGTACACCTGTGACCTATGTTCTTCGGTTGTTTGGAGATGTTTATTCATATCCATCGGTTGTTCTTATATCTAGAAACTGGCATGTGTAATTTAATGCCTAAGAATCTAGTTTTAATCCTTGAATACTATAACTGTGAGGAGTCAAATCCTCTGCTTTTAAATATTAATGCATTAATTGTTCCATGATATCTCAATTATTTTTCTTTGCTTGAATATCCTAATTGGAATTAGAGCATTGAAATATATGGCACAATAATAGTGATATCATCTATTTTACCACCATAATATCGAAAACCTATATCATGGATAGTAGTGGAGAAAAATGATTTTATGGCACGTATCATGTGTTTTTTTCTTGGCAAGTACAACAAGTTTCTAAGTTGTAAACTAAATTCCTAGCCTATCTCTTAACTCCAATAGCATGTATTGCTTATGGTTTCCATCATAATCTGCAAAGTTCTAGCATTTCCTCACTTCATTTCTTTGATCTAATTCGAGAGGACAATATGTACACAAAAAAATTGTTGGCTTCAATTCTATTAAGGCTAAAATATCATCCAGTTGTAGCTTTTAATTAAATTCTTTATTTGTTGACATGTACCCTGAAATTATGGATTTTCATATTAAAAATATCACCAACAAATGAATCTCCAACACTTTTGTATCTTTGTATGATGTTTCCCTTCATCTGCAAATAGTAAGATCACATTGAAATTTCCATGTATGGGATCATCATCCTCATCAAAAAGCATAAAAATGGTCCCATTTAGTTCTGTAGAGAACAAAATACTCCCAACTATTTGCGAACAAATAGGATGTAATACAAACCCTTAGTCGACTTCTCATGGAGAAAATCAAGTTCCTGTAAGGAATTGTCACCTTTACCTCCTTTGTGTAATTATAGCTGGAACTTCATTCTCTTTCTCTTTCTTGCTCCAAAATACACATTAATATCATTGCATACTAGGATCACATCAACTTATTCACACTTAATAGCTTGACTAGGGTATTCATCCTGATATACTCATGGTTGTAGGTGAATTCCAATGATCTGATCAACTATATCTTTTTTTTGTCATTAATGGTGTCAACAAAACTTTTTGTAAGGAGAAGAAAATCGTGTTAAAATTTACTTGATTCTTTTTCTTTGCAGATAAGGGATAAAGGTAGGCATGATATCACTATTACCATTAGCAATCCACAACCCACCATTTTCACATTCAAAATGTTTGTGAGAACCATGAGAACAACATGAAAAAATGATTTTTGGGGCATCATAATCATCTTCTTTTGTTTTTATTTTCAATGTGACTTGTTACATTTTTTATCTGACAAAGAATCAAAATTATCATTGGTATTAGATTCACCCAACACAGACTTTTGACATATGCTTTTATGTTACTATGCTTGAAAATCATTGATATCCCTGTCAATAGTAGAATAAGATGTATATTTGCATCTTGTTTAACGCTTCTGAATTTTGTAATTCACTATTCTGTGACTCTCATTCCTTTATTTGTTATTTGTACTATTCCCAAAATAGGTTGAAAATTTCAAACCAAATCCATGCCTTTCTTTCCAAAGAGAAATTTATACATGATATTATTTGTTACAAATATTTTGAAACCAATGAAGACACTCCAGCCAGTGGTAAAAAAGTACTTCCTTAGCTGACCACAAAAAACACGTCAAAAATTCCATTCAATTCCATGCAAGTCCTTGGCCCCCAACTCCTGAGATGGGGTTTGCAATCACGATTTCACTAGGTCTCTAAAACGACAAGCACAATAATGTATTCTCTTATATATCTAGGCATTTAAAAATTACACTTGAGCGCTTAAATGATGTCGATGGCGCTTTTGAGCATTAGCATTTTATGCCCTTCATGGGTTTTCCTTTGGATACCATTATCATACTTCAAAACCCTTGAAATAAGTGTTGCTTTGCGGGTGTTCTTCCTCCATATCAATGAAATTCTATGATATACATGCATGTAATAGTGTGATGGCCACTTAGCAACCTTGCTTCCACCCACCATTTTATCTATAAAGCTAAATCATGTGTTGTCTCAAAAACCTGAAGTGGATTGCGGGGGGGATCCCAGGATGTAACAAGTTTTGATGAGGGGGACTTCGTTTTTTACCCAGTGTTGCCACATAATGAAAGGTGGTTTTGAAAAATAGTCTATTGCGACCACGCCCCCTTTTTTTTAAAGTTCAAAATCCATGGGGTTCTACCATTTTAACTTCGTTCATTGATTTGTGAATGCCAACATCATCCGTTGAAAGTTGCAAGGTGCTTATATATTATACGTATTTCGTTGATTTTTCCCTATCAATGTGATCCTAACACGTGTCATTCTTATTTGTGTGCCCCTTTTAAGTTTGGGTTATGGGTTTTATCCCACATTGACTAGATATAAAGGCTTTGTGGTGTATATATACACCAACTCTTGGAAGCCATACAAACATGTAATGCGCATAATGCCCCTCGTGACCTCCTCCCTTCAAACAGAATATGTAATTAAATAACTGGATCTAAAATAATAGTAAACGGAATCAACAACACTGCTACGGATTATACAAAGCAAAACGATTCTATTAAGATTGGAAAATAAGAAACAGCAAAGCGATACAATTGCAGAAAGTAAGAATTCAATCAAACCATCACATTGCGGAAATCAGAAATGCATGATACAGGAATCGCAAGTAAATCCACTAGGGGCCAAGGCCCTAGCCGCCAGTGAATATCGTCGGATTACTTCAGGAGATGCGAAGGAACATCAACTCTACTTATATATCAATCATCAAAGCGGGTAGCATTACAGTAATTTGTGTCTTCTCAGCAGCGAGAGTCTGCAAATAAAATTACAATTCAGAATAATAATCGTTCCATCCCCCTCTCCTCCTATCCTATTTTATCTATCTCTAATCTAATAATCCATCTAATTCCCCATAATTTCCATTCTCTTGTCTTTGATCTCTATTTTCATTTAAATACACAGAGAGCAAAGAGAAGTTACAACAAAGATGATTACAAAATGATTCTCATTACAAAATTGGATTGTTCACAACAAATTGATCAACAAGATTATATCTGAAATATCTTTCCATCAGTATTCAATCGAATTTGGTATTGCAACTGAGATAATTTGGAAGACGGCCACAACAACGAATATGAGAAAAATGTCTTCAGCGAACCTTCTGTTTCTCTTAATATGGACTGAATTTGGGAAAACGGCTCTTAACAAAACTAATTTGATCCATTTTGGACAAAACCTATGTTTCAAATTTTCTAGATTCTTCTCCATTTGCCCAAAACGTCCAATGCAAATTTGTCGCTTCTTATTCTAGCGAATTTTTGAGTTGGCACATTTAATGATGAGTTGGAGATCAAATCTGCAATATGGAAAATATCTTGGAGGCTAAAATGGTGAGTGATGTTACAACAAATTTATTAATAAACCATCATTAGTAAAATCATGCATGATAATCATCAATTTATTAAAAATAAAGGAGAATAAATAATATTTATCCATAAGAGCATAAATAATTATAAGATGGAATTATATGATAAACCATGATAAATGACATGATAAAGAATAGTAGAAATGGGTGAAATAGGCGTAAAGAATGATAATAATAATGAATAACTAGCGGCCCAACATACCCCCAAACTGAATATATTGCATGTCCTCGTGCAACCCAAAGACTCTGTATTAACCAAGCAATAATACAAAAATTGTATATGCCAACTCATGAAATGGATAGAACAGATGAATTCTTCCTCAAATAATGGATATTCAATTTTAGCAATGTTGATGAAGGCGTAACAATTTTCATATTGATGTTCAACTATATGTATATGAAGTTGCAGTAAAATATGATATAAGTAACTGCAAACTTCATTAACCATTTTCTCAAAAACTACAAACCATCTTTTGCTGAAATTTTGCAAGTAGATTTCTACTATATTAATGCTTCTATGATCCAAAAATCAGATTGTTTTGATGCACGAATCATGAGATATAAGAAAAATGGTTGTAGGTGAGAGTGCATGATTTCTGAAATTTTATGAACTAATTTAACTTGAAATTATCTGTGTTTGTGTATTTTAATGATACATTTTTACTATCCAAAAATCACAAGAATTCAGTTCATAGTTTTAAAGATATACGCAAATCAATTTATGCATTGTATAAAAATGAAATTGTATGCCTAATGAGAAATAAGGTAGAAAACATCCATCATGTGTAACAATTCCTCCCCCAAACTGGAGAGTTAGCATGCCCTCATGCAATGCTAGAAAACAAATTGAGACGGTTGCTACAATCTGTTGAAATCTATGCTTGGTGTAAAACAACATGGAATAAGGGAGGTGTTGAGAATGAATAAGAAGATCAATGGATGATAAATAATATGAATGGCATAGTCATAATAAATAAATAAATGAAAGGCACACTCCCCCAAATTGAAAGAATCTATGTCCTTGAAAAATGGGAAGTCGTAAAGATGTGGAATGAATGATGATAAATAATGCTCGATGGATTTTCATAAAATTCTCTTAAATTTGTAATAGATCATAAAAGTATGCTATTTTACCTCAAGTTTTACCTCCGAAAAAAGTAAAAAAAATGTGGAATGACATGTATGGGCTGGCATTTGTTGAAGCTGATGTAGGTAGAGTTGAGGTTGAAAGTGATGCAAAAGGTGGAATCCAAGCAAGCACATCATGCCTGAATAATTATACGTGTTAGCGAGTTGCTCATGTTATGCCCCTATACCAATAGGTGTCATATATCGTGATTGACTTGGTTTAACTCTGAAATATGTTCATACATTTGCTTGTTGCAAATGTTTTTTATATTTGTGAAAAATAAAAATTTAAAAATGTAAAGAGGGTATACCCTAGAGAAAGAATAAAAGGGTAAAAAGAATAAATAAAATGTCGAAAAATGAAAGAAAATGAACCCCAACAAAAAGAAAAGACCATGAAAGTGCGCAAGTCTAAATGTCACTACTATTTAATTTATGGATAATAAATATTGTGTGCACCTTGTTACCTATGCCACAATCCATGGTAACCAAATAGCTTAATCTTGGTTATTCCATGTTTTCAATTTCATGTTTTAGATATAGAGAATAAAGATCTAACCAAACAGTTTAATACTGGAAAATAAGTAGATAGATAGAGGGAATAAAAGGAGCTCAATAGTTTAATGTGAGCCCTTGGATGTAATAAGTGTAAATTTAGATAGATATCACTATGTAAAAGAAAAGAAATTTTGATAAGGGTTTGCCAGTTTAAGTGCACCCTAATAAAGAAGTGAAAATGCTAGGATAAAGTAGGTAGGGTGAGTAGATGATGGTTGTAGAATAAATGTGTGGTAAATGGTTAAGTTTAATGCTTAAATCTTTTGCTTTCATCACTTGGAAAAAACACAACTCACATTGGAGACAGCACATCAAGGAAACAAAGTCAAATTAATTTTCTTACTCCATTTTTCCCTTAAAATTCACTAATTTCCTGTAAGTGCTAAAGACACCTATAAACAAGTTAGAGGGGCTCAGAGCATTTCTCTAACTTTTGAAGGGACCAGACCCTTGGCCCAAAAATTTGAACTACCTAAAGTACTTAAATCCCCTTCATCAACATTTACCCCTCCTTAAGATCATTCACTCCCTTGATAAAGCTTTTCCTAAGAAAAATCTTATTTTACTTAGGGAAATTAAAAACATTTCCATATCTCAAAACCCTCATATTCGTTTAGCCTAAGTTATAAATGTTATACGATGAAATACACTTTAGGAAACGTTTTATCTTAGCGCATGTTAAATTTCCACAAAGTCATATTAACTTTTAACTTGTATTGTTATTTAACTCTCGAAAACAAAACACCTGCACCCGTATTATTATAAAAATCCCAAATATTTACATATCTCGTCCCGCAGTTAAATATAACCTTAACAAAGTCAATAAATGGAATTAATTAACCAATATGTAGTTAATTAAGAACTCGAACCCCGACATACTAAGTGAAGATTAATTAGTCACCAGGATTAATTAATAACTCAGTGACAAATCAAATCACCCCCGATATGATTTAACTCCTTTAATTAATATTGGGCCCGCTCTCCATTATCCATCAGTCACATCATTACCCTGACCATTGTCCGATCGGATCCCTCAGATCCGACGGCTATCGCCCATATCGCATGAGCCTTTTGGCCGACCTTTAGCATGCGATGTGAGCAGTTTCCAAAATAGTGTCGAAAGATGTGTGGAATCGCGCAGTCCTCCCTAAAAACCATTTCCCTCCCATAAGAGGTGTGATGAAACCCACTTATTGCTTTCCCGTAAACGACAAAAAAACGTCAAATCATCCCCACTGTCGCAACCTGTTCGTGTCACAAACCCACCAAAGGATTTACTTTGCATAAAAAACAAATTATAATCCTTTTTCGTCCCTTATTCTAAAAACCTCATGCATGTATCTAGTACGTAGAAAATCAACTTGCTCGTACCCAAACCATCAACCACCCTGAAATTTGTTGCCCGACGTTGCTCCAGTCCACGGTGTGCTTGCAGTCAACCAGTGCACCATTTCCAGTCGCTCAAATACAAGTATTTACCAGTTTTCTTCTAGAAACCCTATTGAATACTAAAATTCCTCCACAATTACTTTGAAACCCAAAATTCCAGTATAATTCAGTTGTAAGGCTTGAAATCAAAGACTCCCACGACCTCTCTTTCACTTATTTTCACTCAAAAAAGCCCCATTTTCGTTTCTGAATCCACAAGAAACAGAAATGGAAACCCTCGTGGCCCTCAATGTAGCTCCAATCAATGCTCCCCATAAAGACTTGGATTACCTTCCATTAGCAGATGAAGACTTCCAAATAAAGGACCTTGAACCTGATAAAAGCCCCTTGAAAGTATATTGTCGATGCCAAGACGATTACATGAACAACTATGATACCATAGGACTTTGGGAATCAAATCCCCCAAAGTACATATTCCCTTCTATGCACATTTTCCTGAACATTATCCACCAATGTCAGGCCAATTATAACCCTAATCTCAGAGTCGTAATGTCCCCCGACCAGTCAGTCTTGTTTACCATTACTTCTGATTCAATTAACGAAATGTTACAGCTTCAACATGGCCAGAACCTCACCCCCATTTCCATTGGAGAATTATTAGAAAAATCCACCAAAATGTCTAAATCTGAACTCAATCGTATTTTCCATATCTTCATGGATAAGATTCATCTACCAAAAGATCCCCCTCCCTACCTAATATGTTTCTTCACTGATATAGGCAAAGATATTGTTAATATGATTGTTGCCATTATGGATTTCAATACTAGTGAGTTTGTTGATGACTTGACCCCAGTTCGCATGTCTATCTTCACCCATGGACAGCCTCCTGTTGTCAAATATGACTACGTTGCATTCATTGCTGAAAAAATCCACACCCAATTCATGAGGCTAGAGAATGAGAGAGTGTTCAAGAATTCTACATTCCTGTATCACCTTCTCCTTTACTACCAAACTGACAAATTCCCCTTCTCTGTGCAGAAGCTTGATACCAAAGGCAACCCTAGGTCAATCATTTTCTCGACCTTTATCTTTCACTACTCACCCTCTTCTCACTATTCATATATAAATTTGATTAATCATTTTTTCCATCCTATAACTACCATGCTGACAAGAAGTTCTCCCCCTAGAATTAGTGATGATATCAAAAGAATCCTTCAGTTGTCAAAATAGTATAGGATAGGTGATTGGTACTTATACCAGAATCATACTGAGATCAGAGTCTATGGGTGTGAACTGCCTCCATTCAAATTACCCAAGTATGTTCCTATGAGATTATTTGCCCTGGAGTACTATAGACAACTAATCAACTCTGATCAAATCCATTTCATGAAAGCTAAGAAGAAAGCCCAGCTGAGGATCAAAGACCACTTAGGCCCATTTGTGTGCAATAACAGAAAAGCAGGGAAATAAGCAGAGGAAATCACAGAGAAGCAGATGCATTTAAAGAAGAGATTTGCTTGGGATTATGACCCTCCTGGTTTCATCAGTGATAGGAGGATAAAACATAAGTTCTCACCCTACATCCATCATAGAATCCCTGAGATAGAACAATATGCCAATTTAAATGAATGGAGGGAAGGGACATTGATAGAGCAAGATAGTGATAAAGTTGAAGTTGAGAATGTGATGAAAGATTTGGAGAAAAGACTTGACCTGCACTCCTTTGTACAGGTGCATGCAGAGTCTTCCCAAAGGCCAACCCAGGAAACCAGTGCTTCAACAGCCGAGCCTTCACAGAGGCAAACTCAAGAAATAGGTCCATCTACATCAAAACAAACAGAGACTACAGAACAGCCAAAGAAATCAAAGCAACATCCTAAAATCTCTCTAGAGTTGGACCCACCACAGCCACATCAAGCTCAAACTAATATGGGAAATCCTCCAGTACTACAGACTCCTCTAAATGAGGAAAAGAATCTAAAAAGAGATAGGGAAGCAGCTACCCCTCCAAGCATACCCACAGATCAACCCTTTGCTAAGAGGAAAAGGATGAATCCATATTCAGAGGAGGAATTCATTGGAGAAACTATAGAAAGCATGAGAAAAGAAGGGATAGATAGTTTACAAACATTCCCAACAGGTGGGACACCCTCAAGTTCACATAGGCAAGAGCTAGAAAGACAACAGAGCATAGAAGTTTCATCTCTCAGGTCTTCTTCTGAGAAAATTATAGATATAAAGGGGAATTTTAAAGAAATCAAGACAAAGAATGAGCAACTGAAGGCCCAAGCCTATGCTTAGTACTTAAAGATGGCCCCTTCAAACCAAACTAGATTGATGTCAGCCTTTGACATCAAGGAGGGAAAAATGCAAATGACTTTCCTAAAGCCCACAATGTTGCAGCCAAAATCCTTGGCAGATTATCTCAAAACTGACTTTGAAGTCATGGCTAAAGACTTCCACCCTATTGATCAGATTGAAGTGCACAAGAAAACAGGTGAGATGGTCTACTCAACACTGACCAGCAAAGCAATGATGGCTCATAGATTACAAAATTCATTGAGAAACACTACAGCCCAATTGCAACTGGAGAAAACCTCCTCACAGGCAAAAGATAACAGGATAACATCATTGGAAGAGTTAGTAATTGAGTTGGGTCATGACCCAAAAGATGTTAAGGAAGCAGAAAGCTTAATTAAGAAAAAGAATGAAGACATAATTGAACCTAGAAAATAGTTGAAGCTACCACCACTCATTCACCCTCAGACTGCTGAAGTAATAGAGAAGAAAAATGAAGAAGAACTTATGGACTTGGTCCTTAAGTTAAACGAGCAATTGAAGGAAATAGAGCAGGAATTGGAGAAAGGAGTACAGTCAAGGCAGAGTGAGACGGCCACATAGCCTCAAACTGTAGTGCCAATAGTTTCAACAGTAGTCCCTCCCACACTAGCAACTGTTTTAGCACCAAACATTCCTTTGGCAGCAGCTGCACCCATAGAGACAATAGGTACGTCACAGGCAGGAACATCAACACAAAGCACAGAGGACTTAACTAAGTCCATGGAAGAAATGAAACTCCAAGTCACAGAGCTACAGAAAGTAAAAGAGAAATTCACTACTTTGGAGCAGAAATATGATATATCCAAGATGAATTATGCAAAAGAAATAAGGAAAAACAAAAGCATGACACAGCAAATTAAAGAATTGGAGAAAGACCTATCATTTGAAAAGCCTTTGACAGACATCAGAAAGATATTATGGACCAATACCATTGATTCCACCAATGATTTTTGGTCATCAATCCAAAATATTTTTGAACAGATTGATTTAGTAAAACCTGCTCTTGAAGAAATTTGGAAGACCGGAGAGGAATTGGGTAGAAAGCCTGAAGAGGATATCCAGTGAATCAATTTTCAAAACGGTAAAAACAGGCAACAGTTGGAGCAATTAGACATTGAGGATAGGACTGCTACCATCCTCGAAATAAAGAAAGTTTTGACCAAAAAGAATCTAATGCAAGGCCTGGAACGTAGATGTTTAAGTATGCAGGAAGATATGAATGAGTTCGTGAAAAAATTTGACATCTTGAGAAGTAAGGGACTCCCAAGCCCTTTACTCATCAATGATAGGCTAATGGTTCAAACAAAATACATCAACAAATTACATCAGCAAGCTGATAGTTAGGCTAGTTCATTTTCAGCCAAGGCATTATCCACAGGAAAAGTGCTTTATGATGGTTTAAAGAACCTTTTCTTCATTGAACATGAAGTAAAGCACTTATTCACAGTCCAGCCTAATTCTGTGAAATATACTGAGGCTGATGAAATTTACAAGAAATTGACAGATGAATATACCAAAGGATGATTGGTGGACCAACATGACTGACATCCTATAAATTACCATGACAAAAGTGAGATAAATAGAAATAATTACCACAGTAAATTTTTGTAAAAAGGATGAATGCTGGTAAACAGGTAAAGAGTATCAGTTAAAAAGATCAAATCAGATGTCCAGCACAGAGTTACTAAGACAACAGCAAAATGCAGATTCGTAGAGCATACCTCCAGCTCCTTCAACAAAAACAGGGACAGCAAAAATCAGTTCATTATCTATCACTATATTCAAGACCATCTGTCTCTATACTTGTGTAATAGATATTTTATTTCCCTAGAATAAATCTCATTTAGTTATGAGATATTTTGATGTAAATTTTGTATAAATACTTCTTTATTAGAAGTATTAGGGGTGGATTCAAAGACGTTTTTATAGACATTTTCTTCTGGGATTGAAGTGCTACTGTACCAAGACTTGTATAGCTTGCTAGATCAAGGAATAAAGTAAAGATTGTTCATGGGATACTTTTGTCAAACAGAAATCAAATAAGTATTCCATATCTCTTGTTTATTATTGTTTTTCCTCTGTTTATTAATAATCATATGTGTTTTCATAAAACCTGAATGATAAACGAGTAATGATTTTTCAGAAATTGCTTTGTTGCACTCTGCTTTAAATTTTTTATCTTCTCAATGTTTTCTGCTAGACTATCATAGTTAGGGAATTCTTAATGCTCCCTTACTTCGTAGTTTATCCCTTCGGCTCAATTAAACAAAGAATTCTTAATTGCCCTTTGTTGACAGGCCTCTTTTGTTCCTCATTTTGACCTCGGTTAAAGGATTCTTCATTGCCCTTTCTCCCTGGTTAAGACCATATCATCCACTTGAACTTGACATTTGCCTTTTGTTTTACTATCTTGCCCTGTGAGTTTTCCCTTTAGTAAGTGATCTGATCCAGTTAAGCCAGTATTCGATTGACTCCATAGCTCAATGGCTTGAAGGCCTTGTTCTATCCATCTGTTCTCAAAATTCCACTATCCAACCAAAAATCCCCTACAAGCTTTCATAGCTAGCCTAATATATCACCAAACAAAGCTAAATCATAAATAAATAGCCCTCTCTGAGTGCAAATTGGCTAGATTCTGTACTTAAAAGATTAGTTTGTGGTTACCTTGGAGTGTCCCTTCTCTTGATAACTTCTAAGGGAAAATCTGAGTATTAACAGCTCGAGCCTCTTCTGTTAGTTGCAATAGTGTGATCGTGCTGCGAATAGAATTATGCCCATACTTGTTGTTCTCCTGTAAAAAATTCACTATTCAGCATGCAATTTCCGTGAATCTATTGTGTTAGTTTGGAATAGCAACAAATAAGATGCATGCAAGAATTTCAACAAGAAAAAACTTTTGTATAAATGAAATACTAATATTTTGTCAAATCATCAAGTTATGGCAGTGTTCAGTAATTATATCACATGTTATCCCATAATGCATACATTCCCCCCTCCAATTGGAAAAGGGATTCCATGACCATAAAGCATATGAAAGGTGTTGTGCTGACGAAAAGGCAAGGGAATGAACAATACGTCAATGAATGAAGCAGAGTACACATATCAATGATAGGATGGCGAGAGTTATGGTTATAATGAGAGCATAGTGTGTAAATATAGTTATGAATAAGAGATAGGACACTTTGGATTGATGATAAGTTATGTGAAAAATAAAAAGGACAGCAATATGTCAAAAAGATGCTTTGTTGATGGTTTTCTAGCTGAAAAATGATTACGATTGATCATAAAACAATTTCTCATGTGTAAAGGTTCAAAATAGGAAAAATTAAGGAAATAACTTCTCTGATAAAAAGAGAGAATTAGAAAAGGGTATTATAGTAATAATTTATGATAAGATATAACTTCAATACCATAAGCAAAGCCTCTGCTGCCAGTAAGCGTCCATAGCCTCGGCAAGGTTGCTTTTTAACCCGTATGAGCCAGGATCCTTAATTTATAAATAAAGAGTTTCAATGTTGTTCTACAAAAGAAATCAGTGTGCTGGCATGGTAACCAGATAAACACACTACTATTCACTGGGATGTAGCAAAAGTGATCAGGCTGACTCGTGATGAGACCTCCTGTTTCAAGGATAATTTGGCTATCCAATGGATCATAACCCTGGTGTGGTGGCCATAATGGGAATGTCACTTTATTACAACCTTATGAACATGGTAGGTTGCCTCGTAATGAGACCCCCTATCCTCCATCCACGAACAAAATTTTGCTATTATTACACATTTTTATGATAAAAATATGGAGGCTCAGTACTCCTTAAGAGCAGAGATGGAGGAAGAAGTTGAACATGTCAATAGAAAAAATATACCCATAATCTCATTCATTACAAACAAAGAAGATTATATCCAGGAAGAGTGGAACCAACATGGTATTAAGATAATCAATCAGTATCATGTACAGTAGAAAAAAATGCAGTAAAATAGTATATAAATAATTGTGTCCCTTTTGAAAATAATCTATCATCAAGGAGGTGTCCTGTTAAAGATCATAACGTGAATGATATTAACTCGCTTCAATAGAATCCATAATTCTTGTCCTCATAAAAGTAGTGTACCTCATGCCATTAAAGGTAATCAGTAAAATGTGGTTGAGATGAACTAGGAATAATCCCACAAGAGGAAAGAAGGGTTCTTGAAAATACTCCCAAAGTATTGTTCATTGTAAGGAACAGCAAAAAAAATGCACGCCAAATAGGGAACAGCAAAAAAAATACACGCAAACAAAAGTGTTGTTCCTTATAGGGAACATCAAAAAAGTGCATGTGAAAAAGTGTTGTTCCTTATGGGGAACAGCAAAAAAATACACATAAAAAAGTGTTGTTCCTTAAAAAGAACAGCAAAAAAATGTATGCGGAAAAGCGTTGTTCCTTAAAAGGAACAACAAAAATTGCACACAAAAAAGGTGTTGTTCCTTAAAAGGAACAGCAAAAAATGTATGCGGAAAAGTGTTGTTCCTTTTAAGGAACAGCAAAAAATACACACAAAAAGTGATGTTCCTTAGAAGGAACAACAAAAAAATGTATGCGAAAAAAGTGTTGTTCCTTTTAAGGAACAGAAAAAAAATGCACACAAAATAAGTTTTGTTTGTTAAAATGAACAACAACAAAAAATGCATGTGGAAAAGTGTTGCTCCTTTTAAGGAACAGCAAAAAAATGTATGTGAAAAAGTGTTGTTCCTGAAAAAGAACAGCGAAAAATACACATAAAAAAGGTATTGTTCCTTTTAGTTGTTCCTTAAAAGGAACAGCAAAAAGTGTATGCGGAAAAGTGTTATTCCCTTAAAGGAACAACAAAAAATACACACAAAAAAAAGTGTTGTTCCTTAAAAGGAACAGCGAAAAATGTATGCGAAAAAGTGATGTTCCTTTTAAGGAACAGCAAAAAAATACACACAAAAAAAGTGTTGTTCTTTTAAGCTGTTCCTTAAAAGGAACAGCAAAAAAAAAAAATGTGGAAAAATGTTGTTCCCTAAAAAGAACAACAAAAAATACACACAAAAAAATTGTTGTTCCTTAAAAGGAACAACAAAAAATGTATGCAAAAAAGTGTCATTCCTTAAAAGGAACAGCAAAAAATACACACAAAAAAATGTTGTTCCTTTTAAAGAACAGCAAAAAATGCATGCAGAAAAGTGTTGTTTCTTAAAAGGAACAGCAAAAATACACACAAAAAAAGTGTTGTTCTTTAAAAGGAACAGCAAAAAATGTATGCGGAAAAGTGTTATTCCTTAAAAGGAACAGCAAAAAATACACACAAAAAAAGTGTTGTTCCTTTTAAGGAACGGCAAAAAATGTATGTGAAAAGGTGTTGTTCCTGTAAGGATACAGTAGCGTTGTTCCTTAAAAGGAACAGCGAAAAAATAAAATAAAATAAAATGCACGCAAAAATTGTTGTTCCTCAGAAGGAACAGCAGTTGTTCCTTAAAGGGAACAGCAGACAAAATTCATATGACAATTGTTGTTCCCTGTAGGGAACAGCAAAGGAAAAATAGAAAAAAAAAACTAGTGTACAATCTATTATTCAAGCAAATCCAATCAAATAAAAAGAAAACAACAAAAGAAGGTAAACTTATGTACAGGTTTCAAGAGAATAAATTGTTTAGTGGACTGGTGTTGTCGAAGAGTTTTCTTCTGCAACAAGAATTTGTATCGTGGGATCCTCATTGTTCAATTGCCAATGGAGCGGAAACTACAATTTGAAGGAAGAAACACCTAAAACACAAAAACATAAGAAAATTTAGAAAATAAACAACACTTTATTTAAAAGCAGTATGTAAATAAATTAAGTTACAACAGCTATGATGTTATTTCCTAAGGCAAGGAAAAAATGATCTTTTGGAAAAATGTATTGGAAATAATGACATGAATCTTCAAATGGAAATCAATTCTTCATTGCTTCTGTTACGGATCCATTGGGTAATTAATTGGATGAAATTCTCTTGTTTCATTAAAATTTCTTTCAAGAATCGCTTGTCCATAAATTGACCTTCTTTATTCTCCTGAGACCTGCAAAACCAAGTGTCTACCTGCAATAAAACATTAAATCATGGAGAAAGAGAGGTGATCGGGCTCCCCTAATCCAAGAATTATGGAAAAAAATAACAAATAGCTACTCTGTAAAACAAATCCATGGAGAAAATAACAAACTAAAATTTATTTGTCACTTGCGGGAGAGCAATGGTCGACCATACTAACCAGCAGTGTTTTAATCACAACTCCTTTGTTTTTTGTTCAATTTGAGTGATTCCAAAGCCAGATGAGAGCTAATTCAAAGGTATATCTCAAATAGAAATATTTTTTAAAAATTCAATGATATGATATGTCAATTTTACTTAGAACAACCTGCATAACAGAGTCATTTTCGATTTCCCCATATAGAACAGCAGTGGATATTTTAAGCATAGATTTAGTGTTTGATGATGGATTCGAATGATTGATAGGTCAAATATTCTAATGAACAGCAGGAAAAACAGAGTTTTAAGAGTGCTGATTTATGATAGACAGACAGTATTTTGGTCATAAATTTCTCATACGATATCAAAAATGAGTGATTCAAATTGTCTTGTAAACTAGATTCATAGGAGAATATACCTTAGAAACAATTTTTCAAAATATAGTCATTTAGGCCTTAAAAAATGGATTGTTTCAATTTTGTTCCTGAGCTGCCTGCTAGACACCTTGTCAATGTTTTGGTTCTAACTTTTTCGTTTCAAATCCAAATTGAGTGATTCAAATTGGGTTTGAAATTAGAAATCAAAGGAAACTTAGATAGAAACAGGTTTTAAAAATATTCCATTTTGGTTCCTCAAAACATGACTGTCCCAACTGTGTTTTCAGAAATTTCATCAAGCCCACAAGCCAAAAAATATGATATTCAAGCATTTTTTTCAAATTGGTGATAATAATGAATATGAGTGTTTGTAGAACTATTATTTCCATTATAATTCATCTACATACACAAATGAATTAAAACATTTATCACCTATGTTGATTTCCACAGAGTGTTGCAACAAAAACAACTATTTTTACATAAAACAAAATGTATTTGTTTATGTCCTTATTTATTTTATTTTTTTACACTAACCTACTCTGATTTGAAAAATGAATATGATTATGTACAAGGGTACTTCCAGTGGAGCCATTTTCAAAATAAGGCTTCAAGTATGCACATACCCAAAATTTTGAAAAATGCATGTTAATAAATATTAAGGTATGAGAAGCCAACTTCCCTTGAAAAGATGGTATCAAAAATTGTTGAAGTATGGAGTGATACTGCAAACAAATGATGGAGTGAAACCAATCTTCAATATATCTTTTACTTTCTTGATTTCCCATAGCCATCATATCATGAAGTTCTTGAGCTCTTAAAATGACTTGTTGATGTAGACCAAAAGAAACCTCATTTTCTTCCATAACTTCTACAATTTTTGAATTTGAAACATTTTGAATCTCATTGTAAGTTTTCTCCAACGGCGCATGTAAGATAGAATGGGTGGGCAGGGTGGGAAGGGTGGGTAAATTTTGCAATTCAACACTGTAAGAATGTTGTACTAGTTTATTGTGGTGAGGGTGTGGAATGAGTTGAGCAAGAAATTATGTACAAATGGAGCATTTTGATGATGTAGTTGATTGGATTGAGTGGATGATTTTGATAAGCAAGCAAGATGTTGTGGAAGAGGCATTGAAGGATATGGAGGATGTGTTTGTGCTACAAGGTGAGGGAGAGTAGTCATGCAATCATAAGATGAACCATGCCAAACTTGTAGACAAGATTTGTGGTGGTTATATTGAGATTGACATGGTTGACCTAACACATGAGTATTCCATAATGGATTATGCAAGTAAGAGAATGGAGAGGAAGTGTTTTGAACCATACCTGTAGGCCATGCTTCCCATGATTTTGATCTTGTTGCAGCTTTCTCATCTCTTTGATATGCTACTTCCATCCTAGATAAGGGAGGACAACTATCTATGGGATGTTCCTTTCAGTAATGAGGGCAAAACACTTCATCAAATTCCCTATTTTTCTGAACCTACAAAACATCCAATTTTGAATTTAGAGAGCTAATAAAATCAACTTTAAAATTTTCAAATAAAACCTTGATTTCAACTCTTACGTCTCCTGTTCTTGTAGCAGATTTGGAAAAGAAAGAAGAAAATTCTCTAGAATTCTTACCAGCCTTAGAGATTCCTCTTGAATACCTTATGCACAATTCACAAACATCATCATATGACAACTGAAAAACATCACCTTTTCCTATCAGATTTAAGAGTTCTAAAGATTCATCTTTGGTTCCTTTGAGTAGGAGTGTTTTTAAGATCTCTTTTTCCAAATACTTATGCTTTGATTTTTGAAGGTTGTATCGAAGTCGCTCCACATAGTCCTCCAAGCTTTCATCTTCCCCTTGTATCATATTGAAAATATCTTCATTGTCCTTGCAATAGTCCTGGTACTTCTTCAAGAATATGTTCTTCATGTCCTCCCATGTTTGGATGCAGTTCCCTCCTAGGCTCATGAACCATCGGAGAGCTGCTCCTTTTAGAGTATGAAACATTTTCAACCTTTGATCATTAGTACAATAATCATATCCTCTATAAAGTATTTCGAACTCAAATAAGAATGTATCTAGATCTTCATTTGTCAAACCATGAAAATTTGATAGTGAAGATGGGGGAATTATGTGCATTTGTGTCACTCCTCCTAAATCTTCGATAGGGAATTCAAAAGTAGAAATCTGAGTCATTTCTTACCATAATAGAAGATGTTCTTCATGTGCTTCTTTGAGGCTCCTCTTTCACATGTTCCTGTCAATTGGTTAGTGAAATGGGTGGTGATTACATCACCACTTGAGTGGAATTATGAGATTTTTTTCAAAAAAAATCTACCTCTAAATTTCCTACTTCAACTCCTACGAGATTCTGCTGAAAAACGGGCAGAGGAGCAAGCACTTTACTTGCTGGTTACGTAAGTTCTTACCTTCCATTTTTAATACCCAATTCTTTCACAGCAGACAAACATAAAACACCTACTTCAACTTCTATGCAATTCTGCTAAAAAGTGGGTAGAGGAGCAAGCACTTTACTTGCTCATTACGTAGGTTCTTACCTTCTGTTTTTAATACCCAATTCTTTCCCAGTAGCAAATATCAAGCATACACCACTCTCTATGAAATGGAAACACACTCCCTGGCAACGATGCCAAAATGTTGGTTGATAAAAGGTGCCTTTTAAAACTCCTATTTATCCCACATTAATTATCAACGCGGGCAAGTCCTCTTATTTCAAGAGTGTATACGCTATAATCCTAGAGAGTAATGTTTCCTAAATTGCAGTATAGATCTTTCAAATACATGAGTAAATGGATGCTTTTAATAAATCCCAATTGCAATTAAAGAAAACTTAATCCTCTAATGAAATCAAATCACATATTCATTAAAGTAACAACAATCATCAGTCGAGGATACAGTAGTAATAACTCATTCCTCTTTTCATTGTTTTAATCTAAATCAAACACAATCCTCAATAACCAATACAAGCAGCAAATGATCCCAATCTGAGAGCTTCGACAGTCATAGTCAATACTCTTTACAGTTGATGATCTCAAACAGAATATGTAATTAAATAACTGAATCTGAAATAACAGTGAATGGAATCAACAACACTACTATGGATTATACAAAGCAGAACGATTCTATTAAGATTGGAAAATAAGAAACAGCAAAGCGATACAATTGCAAAAAGTAAGAATTCAATCAAACCATCACATTGTGAAATTAGAAATGCATGATACAAGAACAGCAAGTAAATCCACCAGGTTTCGGGCCCTTAGCCGCTAGTGAATACCATCGGATTACTTCAGGAGATGCGAAGGAACAACAACTCTACTTATATATTAATCATCAAATCGGGCAGCATTACAGTAATTTGTGTCTTCTCATCAACGAGAGTGTGCAAATAAAATTACAATTCGGAATAATAATCGTTCCATCCCTCTCTCATCCTATCCTATCCTTTCTATCTCTAATCTAATAATCCATCTAATTCCCCATAATTCCCCTTCTCTTGTCTTTAATCTCTGTTTTCATTTAAATACATAGAGAGCAGAGAGAAGTTACAACAAAGATGATTACAAAATGATTCTCATTTCAAAATTGGATTGTTCACAACAAATTGATCAACAAGATCATATCTGAAATATCTTTCCATCAGCATTCAACAAGAACAGGTCAAATTTGGTATTGCAACTGAGATAATTTGGAAAACGGCCACAACAGCGAATCTGAGAAAAACGTCTTCAGAGAACCTTCTGTTTCTCTTAATATGGACTGAATTTCAGAAAACCGCTTCAACAAAACTAATTTGGCCCATTCTGGACATAACCCATGTTTTGGATTTTCCATATTCTTCTCTATTTGCCCAAAACGTCCAATGCAAAATTGTTACTTCTTATTCCAGTGAATTTCTAAGTTGGCACATTTAATGATGAGCTGGAGATCAAATCTGCAATATGAAAAATATCTTGGAGGCTAAAATGGTGAGTGATGTTACAACAAATTTATTAATAAACCATCATTGGTAAAATCATGCATAATAATCATCAATTTATTAAAAATAAAGGAGAAGAAATAATATTTTTCCATAAGAGCATAAATAATTATAAGATGGAATTATATGATAAACCATGATAAATGACATGATAAAGAATGGTAGAAATGGGTGAAATAGGCATTAAAGAGTGATAATAATAATGACAAACTAGTGGCCCAACAATGTGCAGAGGAGAATTTTGTTGCTACAGTACATTCAAACTGGGAGCAAGATGTTTACATCTTGACAAAGGCATTGTCAAGAGGTAAATTTGAATTCCACAGGTGCAGGATAGGGGTGGTGAAAAATCCATTTCTTGCTAAGAGAAGTGTTAAAAAATGTAGCAAGGCTCAATTTGACTTTAGTCTTATTCAAATTGAGTAAATCGAATTTCCACATTAGTAGGACAACTTGGACGCAGTGAACTAGTGTGACAAGGCTCTTTTCACCCAATTAGCTCAGTAAATTTGAGTTAGAGGTCTTGGAGTTCAGTTATGAATGTGTGATTGCTAAATTTTAGCAATCTAGTTTAGTTATTTTTAGTTGTATTCAGTTAATTGACCTCTAACTATTGATAGAGTCAGTTGAAGGCCAGTTGTTTAGTGGGACAACAGTCTAACTCATAGATCTGTCAGTTAACTGATAAATTAGCTAAAAATAGCTAATACATGCATGGAATTGGAATTCCTCAGCTAAAGTGGAGATGACAAGGCAATGTAACATGAGTTGTATACTATTAAGGTGTATAGTTGTTGCATGAGATCGCGAGATCAATCCTTTGGAATTGCATAGGAGGAAATTCCTATCTTTTAGGAGCTAATTTCTTTAGGAATTGCACAAGGAAATATGAGGCTAAAGGAGAAAATAACTAGCTAAGTGTTGGCAAGGGTTTCTCATTCGGTAGAGAGAACAATTATTGTTTTGCAAGTTGTGCTTAAATATGGAGCAAGTAATTGTAATGGTTTCTCTAGTCAATTGATTAATGCAAAAAGGTTTGAGGGTTTTTTCCTAGTTGTGTTCCCCTAGAAATCATTGTGTGCTTTTGGTTTTGCTTGTTGCATGTCCAAGAATATTGTTCTAAAATGTGGTTTCCATTCCGCAGATCAGTAGAGTAGAATTATCTCTTTTTTTGAGTTTGAAACCTTGAGCAATTGTAATTTCTATAAAATTTCTGTTGAAAAATGTGCAACAAGAAATGCTA
The DNA here is from genome assembly GCA_000404065.3 of Pinus taeda. Lineage (NCBI taxonomy): Eukaryota > Viridiplantae > Streptophyta > Pinopsida > Pinales > Pinaceae > Pinus > Pinus taeda. Next base: position 254,001 of record APFE030288367.1, on the reverse strand, counting down.
AATTTAGAATGTGCCAAAAAATAGACTTGCTAAAAATAGCATGTCTAAAAATAGTAGTTTGGCCAGTGAGGTCATTGGCCACATTGGATGAGAGGTGAAACTGCTGAAAATAGAAAGTTATAAAAATAGCATTTCTGGGTCCCTTCCTATTTATAGCAGTCCCTAGTCTATCTATAGGAAGTAAAATTAATTTTGGTCTTAACAAAAGTTTAAAATATTAATTAATTAATCTCCATGAGTTAATTAATTATGAAAAATTAAACTTGAAGTCTTTGTGAGATCATGCAATTATTTTATCCCTTGATTTAGGAATTTATCCCTTGATTAAAGGAGATAAGGTTCAGTTCTATAAAGAGAGAATTAGATGACTTAGTTCTAACTAGTCAAGTCTAGTTAGATTATTTTAACAAGTTGTTAAAACAATAAAATATAGTTTGTTAATGCTTGCATGCATGTGACAACTATTATTTTAGATAACTGAGAATTCACTCATGGATAACTATTGCATGTCAGTTTTGTCAGAGACGCAGTTGAGATCAGATGAGGGACAGTGTACTATTAGATGCTAGGATATTTCTAGTAAGTATTCCTTGCATGAGGAAGAAATCTATTTTCTTCTATGACTACGTAGGTGGACCTGAGGTGTCAACAGGTATGATTAGGCCAATTTTTAGCCTATATAGACCTAGGTAGTCCATGATTTTCATCTTTTGATTGAAGATCATCAGGATCTTGTAATTACAAAGAGAGTAGGATAGGTATTGAGTTTATTCTTTTTGTATGTTGTTGAGGATCTCCACTTGATTGATAATACATGGTTGGGGTTTTATGCTGGTGCTTTCCCCTAGATATATCTTGTGTTATTTCTGATTATTTCTCTTGATCAGTTATGCATGTATCTACTTGATGTTTCTCATGAATTCGATTATGCTCCCGCTTAATGTTTTGTAGAAGTAGAATAAGTATTGTGCTTTAGGACATTGCATATATCGGTTTGTTCTATAGGTGAAATCGCTACAATTTCTACATAGCATGGGGATTATATAGGGCTTAACAATTTGACGCCCCAAATTTTAGATCCCTACATTAGCAATGTATACATGCATATAACATGATGAATTACTGAGGGCCAAAAAACGTAAAATGTAAATGTACATTGAATCATAATAAAAATATAAATCATAGGTTACAAACTGAGAAGAATGAAAAACATGGGAAGCTATGATTCCAAAAGAGAGGAAAGAAATGGAGCTTAGGGATCTCAAAATGGAGAAAAGTAAGAATAATAATATTAATATATTTCTAATACTAATCCCTTTATCTCATATTTTCTTGTCATGTCAACTTTGGAGTTAGTGGGGAAGTAAGATATGTGGGCTTATTATGAAGGTGCATGACTTATTCCACTCATGTAAATAAAATCCATGAATTTTGGTTAAGCACAAGAGATATTTTTCAATCATTATTTCCAAAAGGTTGTTTGAGAGCCTATATTGTCATACTATGATTGTAATAGAATGATGGGTATGGGTATTATTAAAACTATGTGGGAATTATACCTATGTGCATGAGGAATTATTGTTATTGAGAAAAATCCATTACAATTGATAATTCTTGGAATCCCTAGTGGAGGGATTTCATGATCAGTCTCTATTGGCGGCCAAAAGGGAAGTGGGTTAGCCTAATGGACTTTATGGAAAAGAAGGGGGTCCCATTACTTGGATTGTCTACACTAAAGGGGGGAAGAGATAATGGATTGAAAATGTTGCAAGATTTTACACATTATCAACTTTGTAAAAATTGAGTTGTATGAGAGGACTAGAACCAATCATAGATGAATTTGTCCATATGGATTCATAGTGTCAACTTGGCGATGGCCCTATTGCAAAAAAGATTACAATACAAAGAACCTATGGTTATGTGGAATATCCTTTTTCTACAACCAACTAATGTTTTATCCTGAAACAAATAAGTGTTATGGTTTATTCATTATTATGTTGATTTAATGTCTTTAAGTTATAAATTTAATGTTGTTGTGTTTGCATGAATAAGCCTTGATTTGCAATTATGAATTATTTAATTGTGTTTGTTGGCGCTTGTATTTTCGTGTTTCCATGCATTAATTAATTTATATCATGATTATGAGTAAATTATGATATAAGAGTGATCTGGGTGGATATTGGTGGCCACCTGCCTATTCCACCTAGACCTCTAGTCAGTTTCATCTGTTTCCTTGTTTATTGCAGCATTTACTATTTTTAGCAATTTTTCAAGTCCTAAACTTCTGGAGCAGTTTTGACCGCCTAAACGGCATTTTTTTAGGGCCACAGTAGGCCCATCGCTAAAGAGAAATTTGCTACACCTAGAATACTCAGAGATATCTTTCCAACAAGGTATTGTATGTGCCAAATGGAGATAATAAGACCAAGTTATGACCCTGGGAAGTTGGCTACCCAACTAACCCCAACGAGGCCCACAAACTCTTGGTGTTCCATCTCCTGGGGTTAAGGTTTTGGTTGTTTAGGGTTTTCCCTTGTTAAATAATAAATAGGCCCTTGAGACTCATTGTAACACAGTTGAGAGGCATGTAGCCACCACATATCTTCTCAAACATAAGCTACCATCGCCCAAGCTAATTTATTTCTATTATGTTTGTAAGCATATTTCAGTATTTGATATTAATGAGATGAAGTGTTATGTATGTTGCATCTTTGTATTTATGGTAATATCTGTAATTTGTTGTGTTCATGATTAAGTTCGGATCAGTGGTATCATAGTGGTCTGCTCTTTCTCTATTTTTCTTTGCATTTCCCCAACGAGGTCGAGATATAAGGAGTTAGGGCTCAAACTGGTCGAACCTTTGCAATACCAGCCTCACAAATCCCGATGGTCTCCCATGAAGAAAGAGAAGAAATATGAGGGGGCAAGATATCCTTTCAAAATATTGCTTAAAGAATCCCTCGAGTGACAGAGAAATGCGATGATGGTCAACTTTGCCCAGATCCTTCAATGGCCACCCAAAGGCGACACATCTCCTTCCAACAACCACTCTAGAGGCACCACACCCTTTAAGGTACAAGTTAACTTTGACATCCCCATATTTGAAGGTCACATAGATGTGGACGTCGTATATAAATGTTTAAATATGTTAGAAAGATATTTTTTTGTTCATGATTTTTCCAACCGAGAAAATATTACATTTTCACTTCTCAAAGCAACCCCCCATGTCAAGGACTGGTGGGAAACCTACTTGAGAAGAAGGACAAAAGTACACCCTCGCTATTTTCAGCCGCACCCACTTGAAATTCGTTCCGAGACACCATTAAGGAGAATTACTATCCTATCGGGAGCTATGAGGATAAATACATAAAGTGGACCACACTGCAGAAGGGAAGGAACCGAGACGTGCTAGAGTTTACCGATGTTTTTCATACCGCTAGCACAAAGTTGGGTATAAAGGATTCTAAGTGACATTTGGTTCTCAAGTACCGCAGCTGTCTACATAGGTACATCTAGGACAAGATAGAACTCCTGACATCTCCTCACTAGGCATGGCGTACCGATACACTGTCAAGATTGAGAAGAAGTTTAAATAGAAGCAGGGAAACTTTAGCTATGTGAATCCAAAGCAAGGGAAAAGCGCCCCCAAACCGCAAAGAAAAGGACAAAGCCAAGGCAGGGTGACCCAAGACAACCCGTCGAAGCCAAAAGTAATTAAAAACACCACGAAGACAAATAAGGACACGGTAAAATGGTGTGAGTTCCATAAGAGCTCCACTCACAACACAAGTGAGTGTATAGCCAAGCTATCACTGGTGACCAAGCTGAAGGCTTCTGAATCATATGCATGTTCTGAATCTAAGTCAAAACCCAACAAGGGGAATGACAAATGGAATCAGATCATTGACGTAGAGCCCAATGCCACCATGGCCACAACCAAGATCTGGAAGAATGAGCTTGAATATCCAGAGGAGGGGAAACGCCTCTTCCACTCACAAATGTGGGTGAAGGGTTCTCTGTTGCAATTCATTATCGACATCGAGAGCAAAAAGAACCTAATTCAGCAAAGTTCGTGAAGCGGCTGCGCCTACCAAATACAGCACATCCACAGTCATACACCATCAGATGGCTTCACCAAGGATGAGATCTTTGCATTAGCCAGTAATGTCACCTTCCCTACAACATGAAGCCCTTCATGGATGAGGTACTATGTGATGTTGCTCCTCTTGAAGTTTGTGATGTATTATTAGGACAACCATACTTATGGAAGCGGCATGTTGTATATGGGTCTAGACCTCTCTCTGTGATTATTACTTTGGGAAATAAGTTGTACAAGATACCGGAGGTTGCCCCGCCTACTGCCATCTATTTGATCTCTACAAAGCAATGCAGTAAGATCATTTCATAGACCAAGAAATTTGCTTTCCTTATGATTCACCCTCAGGGAAAGAAGAATATTGTGGCCATGACTTCTAGACAAGACTCCTCCACACAACATCCATAGATGGAAAAGGTTGTGGAGGAGTCCAAGAACATTTTCACCTCACTTATTGGGGGTGCCTCTACACTGTGAGGTCAAGAACTCCATCGATCTGACCCCCGGCACACCATTACCCAATGGACCAATCTATCAATGGTCTATTGTAGATATGGATGAGATTAAGAGGGTGATTCAGGAGTTGTTGCAAAAAGGGAACATTAGACCAAGCTCGTCACCCTTTGGGAGCTCGATTGTATTCGTACAAAATAAGGATGGGACCAAGAGACTTTGAATTGACTATCGGGCATTGGACAAGATCACTTTCTGGAATAGGCACTCAATCCCACGGATTGATGACCTTCTAGACCAGGTCAAGGGGACCAAATATTTTAGCAATATTGACTTGAAGTTTGGTTAACACCAAGTTCCTATCGAACCCTCCGATGTGTGGAAGACTGCCTTCAAATCGAAGGAGGGCCTTTCCAAATGGTTGGTCATGCATTTCAAGATGACGAATGCCCTCACAAGCTTCATGAGATTAATGGATGACATCGTGCAAACCTTCACCAATGCATTTGATATGGTGTATTTAGATGAAATCTTGATCTTCAACCAAATTTGGGAAGATCACCTCCACCATATTTGACAAGTCCTCCAAAACCTTTAACAGCACAAGATGTGTGCCAATTTAGAGAAATGGACTTTTGGCATGACCCAGGTTCAATATTTGGGGTACATCATTAATGAGTAGGGTGTGCATGTGGACCCAGCCAAGATACAACTCTTTCGATATTGGCCAACCCCAACCACTCTAACAAAGCTCCGTAGCTTTCTGGTTCTGACAATTTCTACCACGGGTTCATGTTGGGGTTCTCTCATATCACTTGGCCTTTAAGTTGAGTCACTAAGGGCGAAGCAAAAGGAAATTTATTTTGGTATTAAACCCAAAAGAAGGAATTTTTCGAGTTGAAGAATCACTCTGCTCTGCCCTAGTGATCACATTACCATATCTGCAGCAACCATTTGAGATTGAGGCAATGCCTCCAACTATGCTATTGGTGTAGTTATTACTCAGCAGGGGTATCTAGTGGCTTACCATAGTGATACACTTTCATACATAGTCTGAAATTATCCAACCTAAGAAAAATAAATGTATTCCATTGTGCAGGCCTTTCATCAAGGTAAGCATTACATTCTTGGGAAGGAAACAGTCATCCACACAGACCACCTACGCCTACAATTCATACAAACACAATGGAAGTTGGAGAATGATCACCATCAGAAATAGTCCACATACCTGCAACAGTTCCATTTTAAAATTAGCTACAAGAAGGGAAGCACAAATAATGTTGCAGACTACCACAGCCGATCACCATTCATGGCATTGATCATTGTGCTTATTGGGCAGCGGATCCCCCGTGTAACGGTTTTGGGGCTTAAAGCCCACAAATTTTGGATAATGGTATTGTAAAAGCTCTGCGAAGTGCGCAGAGCGCGAATTGTCATGAGTCATGTCAAAGGGTTGTCTGCCCAAAAATAATGTAAGGTAATGGAAAGTGAGTCGATCTGCCCATGGTCCGCGAACCATGGGAATGTATAAATAGAGCAAGCTCTAAGTGTAGAGGTCAGTTCTTGGTTAATCTTAATCTTAAATGATATGGGTTTTTGAATGCGATATTTGCTTTGAGTCTGTAAGTCTGAGTCTTGGGTCATAGTAGGAGATAAAGGTTGTGCAGCTATGTGCGCAGAGGCATAGTAGAGTCTGCAGTTGTGTGCGCGGACCCCTACAGTTGTGTGCACAGGGTAGGAAGTGGATTGTAACTGGAAAAGGCATTAATAAAGATAAGTTGGTTTTGGAATATTGTGTATTGGATTATATGTTCCTGTTTATGCATATGTTTACACTTTATGATTGTGCACATGTTTGTTTATGTTGAATGGTAAATGAAAGTATTGGGCCCACTTAATTTAATTCAATATTTATAATACTAATAAGTGCTGTAAAGGGTAAAGAACATCCGCGCTCTTCAATTAAGCCATGCGAAGGTAGTTGCACTGGACAGACAGTTGCACGGAAGTAGCAGAACATGTAGAGTAGGATTGTGAGCCTTCCAAGACTCATCAAGACAACCCAAGGGTGTGGAAACCTGGTTCCGACACCCTCCCATACTACCTCGGGTGAGACCTTAGTCCGTGCTCCGCGGACTATTGCTGAAAGGGCCTGTAGTTTTGGGATTTGTTTGGCTAAAACACTTCTGAACCTGGGTCAAGCCCCAACAATCCAATAGTGCTCGACTCTTGTGGGCACGAGACTTCAGGATTTCAGCATCTTTACAAGAGCGATCCAGAATTCGGTAGCACATACCAGACACTCCTGGAAGGTAAGCAAGTTCCAAATTTTCACCTTCGGGATATGCTGTTATGCCACATGGGACACATTTGTGTTCCTTCAAGAGAGCATGCCAAGATGATTTGGGAAGAGAACTACAATCAGGTCGTTGGACATTTTGGAATAGAGAAAATAGTGGCAATACTGCAGAAGTATTTTTATTGGTTGAACGTTCGTCAAGATGTTTGGAAGTACATTAGATCTTGCACTACCTTTGCCATTTCCAAACCAACCATTAAGAAGCAAGGCCTATATACTCCTATGCCTACTCTTTTTTGACATTGGGCATCCATCTCCATGGATTACATGTCAGGCCTTCCTTCTACTAAGCACGGCAAGGACTACATTTTCATGGTTGTCGACAAATTCTCTAAGATGGCCATTATGGCGGTTTGTAAGAAGGGTATCACAACATAGGCCACTGCTAAGCCCTTCTTTGAGCAAGTGTGGGTACACTTTGGGATCCCACAATCTATTGTCTCAAATTGGAACAACTGACTCCTAAGTGCATTTTTGTCAAGTCTCTAGTCGATGTTGGATACCAAACTTACTAAGTCCACATCTTCCCACCCCCAAACTGATAATCAAATAGAGGTCAACAGGATGATCATACACTTTATGCGCATGTACAATTCGAAACATCTACGCACATGGGATGAAAGCCTTCCCTATGTCTAGCACAACTACAACAGAGCTCTCCATAGCTCAATGGGCCACAACCCCTTTCAGGAAGGGCTAGGATTTCAATCATTATGTGCCATTGATGTGGCCATACCATTTGTAGCTACTCAGGCAGATTTGGCTCATGTCCAATCTGAATCCAACAGGGCTAAGAACTTCATTGAGTACATTCAACACATCCACCATTAGGTCCATGATATATTGGACAAAGCCAATCCTAAGTACAAGCAATGCCATGATCAACATCGAGTGTTGCACAAGATCTAGGTGGGCGACAAAGTTTGGCTACATTTGCAAAAGGAGTGCCTCGCTGGACCCCACTGCAAGATTCACCCACTCTGATATGGGCCATACACCATCACCAAGGTTGTAGGGGATAATTCCTTCAATCTCAGCATTCCACGGTTCCTTGGTTTTCACCCAGTGTTCAACATAGACCGCCTTCGGTCATACTTTCCACCATTGTTGGAAACATCCGACATTGCAAAACAACTCACACCTACAAAGCTAAACCTAGACTGCATGGAATAGGCCAGAACTGATCAGATCATGGACACATAGATCAATAACAAATTCCAACAGAGGATCCAGCTATATCGAGTTGTCAAATTAGGCCAACTCCTTCACCAGGGCAAGTCGTACACCAGGGACCAGGTTCAACATAAATTTACTCACCTAATGGAGGCTCTGCATGCAATGGGGACCATTTCTTCCTAAGGAGGGAGGACTGATCTAGGTGGATATTGGTGGCCACCCTCCTATTCCACCTACACCTCCAATCGGTTTCATATGTTTCCTTGTTTATTACAGCATTTACTATTTTTAGCAATTTTTTGGGTCCTGAACTTTCGAAGCAGTTTTGACCCCCTAAACGGCGTTTTTTTTAGGTCTACGGTAAGCCCACAACTACTAGAAAGAGCTTGCCACAAATCCTGAAGTAGTCAAGGAGATATTTCCAACAAGGTATCATACATGCCAAATGGAGATAATATGATCAAGTTACGGCCCCAGGAAGTTGATTGCCCAACTAACCCCAATGGAGCCCACAAACTCTTGGTGTTCCATCTCTTCGGGTTAGGATTTTGGTTGTTTAGGGTTTTCCCTTATTATTCAATAATAAATAGGCCCTTGATTCTCATTGTAACACAGTTGAGAGGCATGTAGCTGCCAGATCTCTTCTCAGAGATAAGCTACCATCGACCGAGCTAGTTATTTCTATATACTGTTTGTATGCATATTTCAATATTTGATATTAATAAAATGTAGTATTATTTTTGTGGCATCTTTGTATTTATGGTTATATCTTTAATTTGTTGCGTTCATGTTTAATTTAGGATCAAAGAGCTATATAAATATAGGTTTTAGCCCAGTTAGAGGGTTAGGCATATTACAAAATATTATCATCACAAGAAGATGATGGAAATTTTTGTTTCTAATGAGTACAAAGGGTGTTAGGTACATTAAAAAATATATTCCAGATTGTTTGGACTATCTATCTCTCCCATCAAAATATCTTTTCATTTCCTATATTTCTCTATAGTTATACCCTATTTTTGGAGTACAAAATCTTCCATAGTTAAATTAATAAAATTATCAATGTGAGATTGCTTAGTTAGGGTTTGTTGATGTATGGAATTATTTGTGACTTATGCAATGTATTTCTTATCTTTTCCTGAATTGGTATCAATAGTTTATGTGATTTCTTATTTCTCTTATTAATTCTTCATTTTGCAACTTCTTCTTTTTCAATTTTTTCATTTATCTTTCTTTCCAAATTTTCTTTTTCTTCTTATCCTTTTCCAGATATTTTGTAATCTAAGTGGAAATTGGTGGCCACTCACATATTCCACTAGCTCACTGAACAATTTTCTATTTTGGAAAATTTTCTACAGTTTTTAGGTCTTGAACTTTGGAAGTCGTTTTTAGGCCCTAAACAATTTTTTTTAGGGAAACAGACACTCAAAAATAATATGCTAACAAGTGTAGTCAGAAAATATACTTCTTGGCTAAACCTTTCCAATAAGTTGTCATGCATCCAAAATGGATATTGTATGCCAATTTACGACCCCAAGAAGTTGATGTTCCAACTTACCCCATTAGGGCCCACAAGCCTTTAGCACTTCATCTCCTAGGATTAAGTTTTTAGATGTTTAGGGTTTCTCATTGCTTCTTTATGATAAAAAGGCCTTCGAGCATCATTGTAAGATAGTTCGGTGAAGGTGCGTAGCCATCACATGTCTTCTCATAGATAAGCTACCACCATTTGAGCTAGTTTGTTTTCATTCTACATTTATATAGTTTTAGCATTTTTCAATTATTAATAGAATTCAAGTTTCATTATATCTTTGTAATTTGATTATAAGTTTGTATATCATTTCGTTCCCTTAATAAGTGTGTATAAATGGTATCAAATATGTTTTATCTTTATTTATTTTTTTATGCATGTCCCCAACAAGGTCAACCTATAGGGATTTGGGACTCAAACTACTTTATGCCTTACAAGACCGTCCTTGTCAAACCTGATGGCCTTCCATGGTGGAGGAAAAGAAAAAAGAGGGACCAAGAAATCCTATTGAATTGTTTCTCGAAGAATCTCTCGAGTGACAAAGGAACGAGATGATGGGTAATGTTCCCACATCCTATGACAGATGCCAATAGGGGATGCATCTTCATCAAGTGGCCATTTTGGAGGAACTATCCCCTTTAAAGTACAAGTTAAATTTGATATTCCTTTATTTGAATACCAAATAGATGCAAATTCTCTAGACAAATGGTTAAATCTACTAGAATGGTGTTTTTCAACCCACATTTTTTCGATAGAGAAAAGATCACCTTTGCACTCCTTAAAGCTACCCCCCATGTCAATGGTTGGTGGGAAACTTACTATGAGAAAAGAGCCACAGAGAAATCTGAACTATTTTTAATCACACCCACTTAGGACTTTTTTAGGGATGTTCTTAAGGAACAACATTACGTTGTTGGAAGCTAGGAATACTAACATATGAGAAGGACCACACTGCAATACGAAAGGGATCAAACAGTGCTAGAGTTCACAAATATCCTTCATACCTTGCGCACCAAGTCAAGTATCACAAAAATTGAGCAACATCTAGTGCTCAAGTATCATGTTTGTCTACATAGATGCATCCAGATAGTAATGTATTTCCTGGACATATCCTCACTTAGTGTAACATACTGATATGTTGTCAAAATCGAGCAAAAATTTAAAAAGAAGACGAAATACTTTGGATCTATGAATCCTTCATAGCCAATGTAGGGCAAGGGCATCCCCAAATCACAAAACAAAGGATAGTGTCAGGGTGGAATACCACGGGACAACCCAACAAAGACAAAAACAAATAATAATATAAAGAGAAATATAGGAAAATGATGTGAGTTCCACATGATCCCCTCTCATAACATTAATGAATGTTGCACAAGGCAACCATTGGTGGTTGAGATAAAATCCTTAGAGTCAAATGCAGGTTCAGACTCTAAACCATACCTCTATATGGGAAAATAGATCATTGGTGTAGAACCCAACACCATAATTACCACCACTAGGGTCCAACAAAGTGAGCCCAAAGATCGGGAAGAAGCTAAGAACCTCTTTCACTCACAAATGTTGGTGAAGGATGTTGCAATGCATTTTATTATTGATAGAGGGAGTAAAAGGAACCTCATCTCAATATAGGTCATTAAATAGTTGGGCCTGCCAACAACACCACACCTACAACCGTACACCATTAGGTGGCTCCTGCAAGGGTGAGATATTTGCATTAGCCAAAAATGTTACTTGCCCTACAACATCAATCCTTTCAAGGACGAGGCATTGCATGATGTTTCTCCCCTTGAAGTTTGTGATGTTCTATTAGGCCAACCAATATGATTCTAGACCTTATAGTGTTATTATTTTGGTAAACAACTATATAGGATACTAGAGGTAGCCGCGCACCCCCCCCCCCAAAAAAAAAAAAATTCATTTCTTTTATATCTTCTAAGAAATGTTGTAAGGTCATATCCTAGACTAGGAAATTTGTATTCTTCCTAATTCGCTCTCAAAGTAAGGATAATATTATGGCCACATTCATGGCCTCCATAGAGGTCTCCTCCACACAGCAGAGGCAAGTGGATAAATTCATGGAAGAATATAGAGACAGCTTCTCCTCACCCATAGGGGTACCTCTACACTACTAGGTCAAGCATTCAATCAATCTAACTCCCAATTACCTCTACCCAATGAGCCAATCTATTATTGTTGTCTTCTAGAAAATGATAAAATCAAGTGACATATCCAAGAGTTGCTCCAAAAAGGGAATATCTGACCAAGTACTTCACCCAGTGGAATCCAAATTGCACTCTTGAATAATAAATATGGGACCTAGTGACTCTGCATTGATTATCAGGCACTGAAGAAAATCATAGTCAAGAATTGGTACCTGATTCCCTAGAAGATGACCTTCTTGACTAGCTCAAAGGGGCCAAGTACTTCAATAATACTTATTTGAATTCCAGCTAGCACCAATCCATACTAGAACCAAATAATGTATGGAAGACCACTTTCAATTGTAAGGAGGGTATTTTTGAATCATGTAATTTGGTTTGACGAATGCCTAAAAAAAATTTGTGAGGTTGATGGATGATATCTTGCAGCCTTTCACCAACTCTTTTGTGTTTATATATTTGGATGATATCCTCATCTTCAGCAAAAGTATGGAAGAACACTTACAACATATTCAGTAGGGCCTTCACACTTTGAGTCAACATAAGTTATGTGTTAACTTGGAAAAATTCTCCTTCGGCATGGACAAGGTCCAATATCTAGACTACGTTATTGATGTATACACACACACACACACACACACATATATATATACACACACACATGTATATATGTATATGGATGCTTCGACATACACACACACACATATATATATATATATATATGTATATGTGTATATATACACATATATATGTATATGTGTATATATACACATATATATGTATATGTGTATATATACACATATATACATATATACATATATGTGTGTATATATATGTATATACACATATATATGTATATATGTGTATACACATATATACATACATATATATATGTGTATGCTTCGACTAATATATATATAATATATATATAATTATATATAATAGATATATGTCAAAGCATCCATATACATATCTATATATGTGTGTGTGTGTGTGTGTATATATATGTATATACACATATATATGTATATATGTGTATACACATATATACAATACATAATATATATATGTGTATACACATATATACATACATATATATATGTGTATACAATATATACATAATAATATAATATGTATATATTAAACACACACACAACACACACAACATAATATATATATATAATATATAATATATTATATATATAATATGTGTGTGTGTGTATACACAATATATACCATATATATATATGTATTATATATGTGTACACACACACACACACACACACACATATATATATGTCGAAGCATCCATAAACTCCAATCTATTAACTTTATATTAGAACATAACTGTAGCTCCCTTGACCGGATCTAAAAAATACAATGGGTAGAAAACCATCATACCCAAAACCATGTGTAAAACCCATACACAAAATCATGGGTAGCTCCGCCCACCATTTTTGGGTCCGCCCCATCCTTGTGTCTGCCCAACTATTATTGGGTCTACATAAAAAAATCTCAATACACTGCCCCAGACCCCATGCAAGGCGACTACCGCCCCCCTTGTGACCCCCCCGCTATCCCCGGCCCAACATATAGTGCCTAGTTCTAGTTGTAGAAAGAATATAACACATACACAACACAAAAATTGTCCACATACCTACAATAATTCCATTTGAACATCAAATACAAGAAGAGTAGCACCAATCATGTCGCAGACTACCTCAGTCGGCCCTCGATTGTGGCACTAACCACAGCTCTCAATTTTTGTGGGCATGAGACCTATAGATGGCCATAACTATGCAACAACGACTCAAAATTTGTTTCCACATACCAAATGTTGATGGCAAGCAAGAAAGTTCCACACTTTTGCATTTAGGATGCACTGTTGTGCTACCTAAGACACCTTTTTGTTCCTTCAAGTGAGCATGCCAAGTTGATCTAGGAGGCACATTACAGTCAGGTGGTAGGGCACTTTGTGTGGAGAAGACAGAGGTAGTAATGCATAAGTATTTTTATTGGTTGAAACTTCAATAGGATGTTGGCAAATATCAGGTCTTGCATTGCCTATGCCATTGCCAAACCAATTATTAAGAAGCAAGGCTTGCACACCCCTCTACCTAATCCTAACCAACATGGGGAATCCATCTCAATGGACTATATTTCTAGCCTTACTTCTATCAATCATAGTAATGATTATGTGTGTGTGGTTGTTGATATATTTTCTAAGATGGTCATTCTTACTACCTACAAGAATAGTGTCACAGTAGAATCCATTGCCAAGCTCTTCTTTTAATGGTTGTGGGTACATTTTGGTATCCTACACACTATCATATCCAATCGAGATAGCAAGTTCCTAAGAACATTCTAGTGAACCCTCCGGTCATTATTGGACACCAAGCTCACCAAATCAACTACCTTCCACCCCTAGGCTGATGGTCAAACATTGTTTGTCAGCAAGATGATTGTGCACATTCTTTGCATGTACAAATCCAAGCATACGTGAACATTGTATGAGAGTCTCCCCTATTTTCAGCATAGCTACAACAAATATCTCCATAGCACAACTAGCCCTAGCCCCTTTAAGGTGGGCATGGGATTTCAACCATTGGGTCCCATTGATGTCACACTACCCATTGCAACTAAACAGGTACAATCTGCACATGTTCAATCTTCAATCAAGAAAGCTACAAGTTTATTAAACAAATTCAACACATCCACCGACATGTCCATAATATCTTGCAAAAATCCAATATTAAGTACAAATAATGTCATGATCAACAGCGGGTGCCAACAAGTTTCAAGTGGGAGATAATATTTGGTTGCATTTGATAAAGAACGCCTTGCATGGACCCATCAAAAGCTTCAGCCACTCCACTATGGAATTTACACCATCACCAAGGAAATAGGCGGCAACACTTTTGAGCTGAGTAACCCCCCTTCCTTGGCCTGCAACCCAATGTTCAACGTGGACATCCTTTGGCACTTTCCACCATTGTTGGACACATCAAAAATAGCAGGGCAGCTGACACTAATAGAACTCAACCTATATTTCATTGAATAGGACACAATTGATTATATCATGGACATATATATTAAGACCACTTACCAATAGAGGATTTAGCTATATTTGATTGTCAAAGAAATTCAATTCTTGCACCAAGGCAAGTGGTTCACCAATGGCCAAGTTTGGCAGAAGTTTCCCCATTCTTGGGGGAACTCAACGTAATGGCTACCATTTCTTCCTAAGGGGGAAGGAAGGATCCAGGTGGATATTGATAGCCACCCACTGTCTCACAACACATTTTCCTATTTTAACAATTTTTCTATAGTTTTTAGGTCTTAAACATTCGAAACTATTTTGAGGCCCTAAATGATGTTTTTGGGGGAAATGGGCATTTGGAAATCATCGATTACTAAGAGTAATTAGAAATTTTACTTCTCGGATAGACCTTTTCAATGAGATATCATGTGCACCAAATAGAGATCATATGCCAAAGTTACAACCTCGTGAAGTTGACATTCCAACTTACCCCATCGAGGCCCACAAGCCTTTGGCGTTTCACATCCCAGGGATGCGTTTATGGAAGATAGGGTTTCTCATTTTTTATTTATGATAAAAGGACTTTGAGCCTCATTATATGACAGTTCAGTGAAGGCATGTCATCAAATCTCTTCTCCAAGATAAGCTCCCACCATCCAAGCTAGTTTGTTTTCATTATGCATGTATACAATTTCAACATTTTCCATTTAATAATAGAAGTCAAACTTCATTGTATCTCTATGTTTTGAGTACAAGTTTGTATATCATTTCTTTCCCTTCATAAATTTGGATCATTTCGCTACATTTTTCTCATTCTCTTCTTTCTTGAACTTTAGTCTCTTCACTTCAATGGCCTTGATTTTCTCCTCCTCTTTATTTTTGAATTGTTCAACTTCAAGGAGATTCTACCTTTCAATTTCAACTTCTTGCTTAGGCTTATTATTTAGAACTTGAACTTTGAGCTAAAGTTTGATATCTAGGATTTAGTCTTTAATAGCCTTCTTCCCAAGAAGTAACATTTCCAAAAGGTGACTCGTGATACCACCATTCATGGCATAAGTATAAGTCACAACAACATAAGTCTTATGTTTTAAAACTAATCCATAAGGATCATGCATTTTGAATTAACCTTGTGTGAACCTATACTTAAACATGACATTTATTTCTTGTCTTGCTTATTTGGATTTATTCAAACCTGAATGTCCAATGTAGATATTGTAAGGAATGAAAAAGAAAAATTATAGAATCTTTTTCTAAAGAGGTATTCAAACCATGAAGGATAGTTTGGTAAGACATCTCTCTTAGTACTAACATATTTGGGACATACTTAGGCAAAAGATAAGGAGGGGTAGTTTTGGTATATATATCTTGAGATAATTGTGGTATTCTTTCAGATACCATCTTCCATTGCTTCTCAAGTGAGTCATAAATTCTTTAATCAATGTAACTCATTGCTTCAAAAATATCGGTCTATATAGTGGAGAAAAGAAGTGATCATACAACTATGCATAATTTTTTTTGCGATTTCTTTCCCATAATCCTTCACGATAAATATGAACAAGCTCTTTTATAAATCCCAATTCTAATATAGAATCAAAAAAGGTTTTCTTGCGCATACAATACTAAGCAAATAATAATCCATTTTTTTCCGAGGAGAAAATCCGTAATTTCCATTAATTTCATAAAATTACATGTTGTAGATGCTAAAGCGCATATGCAGAAGTGTGGCCAAAGCCACTTACAATAAAACAATACTTCAAGAGAAGTATTCCTGTAAAGCCCATAGACTAGGCAGCAAGTAAATGGGTATGTAAACCCCAGACCAGTCTGCAGAAAAATGGACCTGTGGATGAAACCCATACCCATCACAGCAAACAGCAAATAAAGCAAAATGAAGCTTCTGAGGAGCGAAAAAGTGAAACAGTAAAAATTCTAAATATGGCCGCCCAGACAAGTAGGAAAGGCACGAAATGAGGAAAGAGCAGCCAGGGTAGCCACTCCTCCCCCGCCCCCTCAAACTCTCCTCCTGAAACCGACGAAACCAGAGGTAGAGACCAAACTGCCCCAAGCTTCCTCAGCCACCTGCAAAAAATCCAGCAAAAAAACAGCCATGATGAAGCGGCGTGAAACAATGCAGAGAAAAACACCTCCACACCCTAGTTCCCTCAACGCTTCAAAATACCGCAGTGGTATGCCAGTGAGCCACCAAAAAAGCACCATCTGCCACAGCAAAGGAACCCATCCGGTCCCAACCAGGACAGAGGTGGCTAGGGCAGCCACCTTTCCCCCACGAAGAGTAAATTCTGAAGACCAAAATAAACCCCGCTCCCACTCTGTAGCTTAGTTCAAAAATACCAAAGACCTACTCCTTTGCTAGACCGCCAAGCAGAGCGGCACAGTAGGGTCGAGCAGTGGACCGCCGAAACTCAAGGCACAGACTCTCGCCTCAGCCGCTCGACACTAAACGATGCAAGTCGCCCTAGTACTCTTCCGTTCAGAGCCCAAGACGAGTGGACCTCCAATCTAGAATCTCAAAGCCGAAGCCGAGGAAATGGATTCAGATCTGCAGGAATGGGGGAAGCGGGGGCTGAAGGTGTAGCTCTGCCTCAGGTTGTGCAGGAACCGATAAAACAATAGGAAAAACCCCAACTGTAGACTTCGAACCCCGATCAGACCTTCGGCAGCTCAGCAATGGCATCGAAGCTCCTAACAATGGCGTTAAGAAGGGCCACCAGAACCAGGGGCGGCCCTGCCACCTCTTCCCAATGGCGGTAGCAGGAGCAGAAGAAAAACCCTATCTCTGCACGCGCATTTGGATTCCACCAAGTGGCTTGAGTAAGATCTCAGATATTTTAGATGTATAATTTTATCCCACAGGCCACTATTAGACAATAAATGCCACAAAATTACAAATGATCAGAGTCTCATGCTGGAATTTTGTAAGAATAACTGGATCACCCAGTTCATTTGAGCAAAAATCAAGCAAATAAGAATCCATGTAAAAGGTAGCGAGTATCTTTGTAGTTGGAATCTCGGCCTTTTCTATCGTTCTTTTCATTAGATGTGAAATGATTACAACCAAAATTATTATAGAATCATGTATGACTACAATATGAACAAGTAGGACTAAAGCATCCTTAACATGGGTAGAATTTCCTTCCCCATATAATATACACATCCAAGACATGGCATAAATATAAGGATCTCTTAAATTTTTCATTGTGTATAATTCATCATTCTTAACAAAGGATCCCATATCCTTAACCCACCAGTTTCCCGAATCTTTTTAACATGTTGATCCTAGTGAAATTGCTCCACAAATCCAATGATCATGTATTTTTCAGGTTCATTCAGTTTATAGTATTTTTCTAATTCCAATGGTTGGAAAGAGGAAATGCACTTTCTTGCATCATTTATGACAATCTTTTATTAGTATCAGTGTTCTCAATAATATATTATACAGCCTTAAAGTACGATAGTGCAAGGGTTCTAATAGTAATACTATGCAGGTGGGAACTTTAATATTGGAGAAAACAAATTCATATATAATCATAAGCATTGAATCACTAGGGGGGGTAACATCGAGGTAGTCCTCATGTCTGAAATTTCTATATATGCCACTCCATATAGGAAAAAATTGTTGAGGACTAATAAATGCTTCAATATCTTTGAAAATTGGCCTAACTGGCTCTATATCAATTTTAACCAATTGAATTAAATATGTATAATTCTCTAGAGTAACTTTCATGTCACTATCACTTATATCTACAATCTTAGAAATTTCAACAACTAGTTTCTTTCCTTTTTGGGATTACATACAATTTAACTCAAATCAAACCATAATTTGTCTAACTATTTGTAGTTATCATAATAAAGCTTGTTATTAAATGCATGTGGCATTAGAAATTCAACAAAAACATTCAAACTAGCCTTTAATAGAGTGAATCGACAATGCAAATCAATAAGATTTAGGTAAATTACGTGTATTAATTATTGCTCATAGTGAAACTATAACAATAATTTGAGGTTGCACTTGTTGAAAATAGTTGTTATTGATGTTTCTCTTGTTGAAAATGGTTGTTATTAATGTCAAATTTTGTCCAAATGAAGGAGAAATTTACACATCCAAATAGCATATATTGAGACCTTTTCGATGATTTGTGGCACGCCCTCTAACTCCTCACAATTGAAGAGATATGAATTTTTTAAGTTATTCATTAATATATATTCATTACCCTACCAAGCATAAGTCAGTCCAATCATGGACAAGTCAGCCCAGTCATGGACAAGTTGGCCTCATTTTTGGGGGTCAAATACATTATATATAAGTGTGAGGAGGAGAGCTTTCTAGCCATCATAAAATGAAATTTTGGGTTTGTTTTAGGTAGCAAAGGATAATTCTAATATAAGGTCAAGCTAAAGAAAGATTTGAGATAAAAGTGAGCTAAAGTGAAGCCAAGATTTTTATGGAAGGTTTTTTTTGACACGTCTTTTGTTAGGTTTTTGGCATAATTTTTCGTGGTAGGGTTTTTAAGGCTAGGTTGATCTCTCTGGAGGAGGGCCAAGCTCTATTAAGCAGGGTCGATCTCTAGATCTATTGAAGTCCACATATTATTGGAATTTTAATAAACATATGTTACAGACCTGTCCTAGACCTGTGTTGCAGACATGTTTTAGAATTTTTAAGGATCTAACTAAGGATTATTAATTGAGTGACAAAGGGTTGTGTTTTGTCTCTTTTAAAGTTTGAATCTAAAATATTATCTAGAGGTCGAAGTCTAGTGCAAAGGGAGGCCAAGTTCTAGTATATTTTAGAGGCTAAATTCCATGGAAGTCGATGTTTGGTCTAAGTGGCGAGTTTTTCTTTTATTGTGAAGACTTATAGTGTGTAAAAAGAAACACTTTCAAGAGTAAGAATGTTGGTTCTTGTTAGGCCCCTATACTAATAGTGTAACCCCTTATTGTTATTATTTCAACCCCCTTATTATATTGTTGTGCCCATGCAGTCCCCATATTGTTATTATTGTGCCCCATAGAAGCCCACGATTGTTATTATTGTGCCCTTACATTATTATTGTTATGTCGGCTCTGATTATATTATGACCCCTTAGACTCCTATATATAGAAAGGAGGTATTTTCATTTGTATCATCCAAGAATTGTTCATTTGTGTAATGTAAAGGAGGTTTCCCCCTTGAAGAGGCTTATTTCTAACGCGTTGATCTATCTTTTCTATTTTTTTGTGAGTTGGTTTCATAACATTTGGTATCAGAGCTTTGGATTCTAGGGTTTCGCTACTCCAAATAGGTCATCGTGGAATTTTCTCTATAACATTTTATCTGCGACATGTCAGAAGCGAAAACGAAAACCCATTTGAGGCGAACTCACTTTGAACCTTGGCTCCAAATTTCAGAGCTTGTCTTGCTATATTTTCAGAGATATGATCTAAGGAAATCAGGGTTTTTGCAAGCTCCAGAATTTCAACTAAAACAGGGCATCGTTGGATTTTTGCTATAACTATTTTTCTACAAAGTTTCAAAAGCTAAAAAAAAACCCATTTGAGAATAAATCGGTCTGAACCTCGGCTCCGAATTTTAGATCCTGTCTCTCTATATTTTCAGAGATATAGTCTGAGGAAGTTAGGGTTTTTGAAGACCCCCAAATTACATTCCAAACAGGTCACCTTGGGAAAATCGTCATAATTGTCTCTCTGAGCATCAAATTGAAATTTCGTAAGAAGTTATAGAAATAGGACAGACTTTAGTTTCTTGTGTATATTTTTCAAATACAAAGGTCAAAGCAGTGACACGTGGAACTTCATACAAGTTCGCTCTTCTGAAAATGTATATAATCAAGTCATCTTGGGAGATTGTGGATAACTCTTTCTTGGAGAATCCAATTTTGATCAGACTAGTGGCATTGGAAAGAGGACACAGAGGGCTACTGCAAGTCACAATTTCAGAACTAGAAGAACCGAAATTACAGAGTTATAGTTGTTTCAAGATCGAACTCCTAAACTCAAGAAAAGGCGATATGAGGAAGTTTGATGGCAAGGATCCGATAAATTGGATACTACAGATGGAGCAATATTTTGATCTACATGAGGTGAAACTGTTACAAAAGGTACATATTGCATCTTCATATTTATGACCAAATCAATTTTATGGTATAAAGGACTTTGTTCTCATAAACCACTTGTTACGTGGTCAATTTTCACGGAGGAAATGATATCACATTATGAGGATACAAAGAGAAACACCTTCTTTAGCCAATTGATAAATATCAAACAAAAGTGTTCAATCACAGAGCACATTGAGGAATTTAAAAATTGAATATGAGGGTAAATGATATTCCAGAGAAGCAAAGGATTGATGTCTTCATAGGTACTTTAAAGGATAACATTCAACATGAGGTTCATCTTTGGGAACCTGATTCATTGGAGAAGGCATTCAGGGGACAAGAAAAATTGAAAGCGAAATTATGGAAACAAGGAATCCCACCACTCATGACTATAATTATGGAAGTGTTTCTTCTCCTAGCCTTCCACAACCTACAAGGTTTACACCACAACAATTGGAAGAAAAAAAGGAAAAAGGGCTTTGTTACAATTGTGATAGCAAATGCACTAAAGGTCATAAGTGCACTGAGAAGAAATTATTTTACATAGAGTATGAATAGGAGGAAGAAAAGGATCAAGAAACATCAAAAGAAGAGGATATACTTCATGACCCAACCCCTGAGAAATAAGAAATGAATCAACCATATCTTGTAAACTATTGGCAAGAATTACCACTCCTCAAACTCTCAAGATAGAAGGACATATCAAGAAGAAAAAGGTTAGTGAAATATCACATCGAGAAAGAATAAATGAATCCAACCATATCTTGTAATGCATTAGCCAGAATTACCACTCCTCAAACTATCAAGTTAGAAGGACATATCAAGAAGAAAAATGTTCAAGAAGTGAAAGATCACATCGAGCATCAAGAAATGAATCCGACCATATCTTGTAAAGCATTGGAAGAAATTACCACCCCTAAAACTCTCAATATAGAAGAACATATCAAGAAGAAAAAGGTTCAAGAAGTGAAAGATCACAGCAAGCATCAACAACAAGTTCTCCAACTTTTAAAGGATAACGCCACTTTGGTGTATAATCGAATGAAACAATAGGTAGATCAACATCGTGGTGAAAAAAGTTTTGATGTAGGTGATTGGGTATTTTTACGGCTACATCCCAAGCAAGCTATTTATGAGAAGGAAATGTTGGCAATACTACATGCACTTAAGAAATGGTGACCTTACCCAATGGGAAGATACTTCAATGTAAAGATGGATCATGATAGTCTTAAATACTTTTTAGAACAAATATTATCTTTAGAAGAACAAAAAAAATGGGTCACGAATATGTTGGGTTATGACTTTGACATCATCTACAGAAAAGGGAAGAAAATATTTGTTACAGATGCACTCTCAAGAAAGGATGAGGCTGTGGAAGAATTGTTTTGTGTTATTTCTATTATCCAACCAGATTGGATAAAGGAAGCAAGGGATGAATGGAAGAAGGACAAGGAAGTGTGGCCACTCATTTAAAAGTTGCAGAATATCCCAATTCAATCAATATTGCCAGAACTTGAAGAGCAAGGAAAAATCATATTGGAACCTTAAGCAATCACAGAAACAAGAACCCAACAACTATGAAATCAAACCCACTTAAGATTCCACATGGGAGGACAAGAATTTTAGACAAAAGCATCAAGAACTACTCAAGCATTGAGGACAACACTTTTTGAAGGAGAGGGGCATGTTAGGCCCCTATACTACTAGTGTAACCCCTTATTGTTATTAGTACAACCCCCTTATTATAATTGGTTGTACCCATGCAGTCCCCATTATTGTTATTTATTATGCCCCATAGAAGCCCACTATTGTTATTATTGTGCCCTTACATTATTATTGTTATGTCGGCTTTGATTATATTATGACCCCTTAGACTCCTATATATAGAAAGGAGGCCTTGTCATTTGTATCATCCAAGAATTGTTCATCTGTGTAATGTAAATGAGGTTTCCCCCTCGAAGAGGCTTATTTCTAAGGCGTTGATCTATCTTTTCTATCTTTTTGTGAGCTGGTTTCATAACAGTTCTGATAATAGCATTGTTCACCTTAGAAATGGAGGGTTGTAGGAAAGGGAGATTAAAGACCAATTTTTTAGCAACACTTTAAGCATTGTAATAATTCTCATTACCCATGTGGAGTTTGTGACTATATTAAGAAATCATACATAATTAAAGATTAAAGATTGGAAGAAGGTAGAACAATGGAAGACCAGTGTGCAACTAGGGTAAAGTTGTGGACATTTTGAATGAGTAACCTGGGAAATTGAAGGTGAGTGCTATGGAGTGATGCATGAGAATCCAACCTCCAAGTCAAATACAATTGATTAGGGTCATTCATTTACTAATGGATTTGCTTCCCTAATTGTCAATTATTTGTAATTTTATATGTTTTTAGGATGATTGTAATATTAATGTAATTAATATGGAATGGAATATTCTTCTAAGAAGAAGTCTTGAGAGGTTAAGTGAGTTAGAGAGATCTTAGGATAGGATAGATTTCTTGACAGAATTTTGTGGATGTAGAGGATTCTTAGGAGCTTATTAGCTGTGTGAATTGCGCATATGAACTAATTCTGGTTCAGGGTCCTTTTGCATATTTTTGTAAGCCAAAAGGCATAAGAGGAGAGTCACCATAGCGAGGAGAGATAAACGAGAGGATTGAAGGCCAAGTAAGGCCATGAGGCCAAGAAGGGCCAATTCAATGTAAATTTGGCTAGAGGAGGGTCTTCTATGAATTATATATGTATATATTTATTGATAGAGCAAGCACTCTATTTTGAGTGTCGAATGCATGGAATTAAGCCTTTGTTCAAAATGAGTAATGTGTCATATTTATATGAATGAATTCATGTGGTTGTAACAAGAGAGAACATTTTAGAATGTTTACAGTGAAGCTTAGTAGGGATTTGCACAACAGAAGGAACCCACAAGAGTATACAAAGCTCATAGAGGTCGGAAAGAATAGAATTCTTCCTCAAACGCAGCTAGAGTAGTGCAAAGTAAGCATGGAGGCTATAAAGGGTTGGAAGGAAGCCATTGAGAGTAGCGCAATCGAAGGCTAGATTGGTTCCTATCTAGGAGTAGTGCAACAATGCTGAGAGTATAATGAAGGGGAGAGTGGAAGACTTAGTTTTTTTTAGGTTGATTGGAGTATGTCAATTGACAACGCCAGGGAAATAGAAATCAAGGTTTTGTTAAAAGGATTTATCAAGTGACAGCACTAAGTAGATTTGGCAGCATGCCAAAAAGTGTCAGGATGATGTGGTATTAAAGGACAGAGTCGGGATGACGTGTCTCGCGAGGTCTTCCCCAAAATAAGAAAGGAGAAGCATTGAAAGGAGCATTGGGATGATTAGGCGTCAGGTAAATGTGGTAGTCAACTAATAGGAAAAGTGACAAGGTGAGATGGTTTACAAAGTGTCAATAGTTCTTCAAAGGATGGAGACAGGAACATTTCTGTTACCCGAAGTCTATTACCCAGAAAATTGAAGGAGTGTCAAAGAAAATATTGGGCTAACGAGGACCTAGTGAACATGGTGTGTGGACCAAATTGAGTATGGGAAAGTGATTGTAAAGTAGGCAAGTGGATTCGAGGCCCACATATCTATTTACATCATCACAGAAGGTAAATCCCAAAAGGAAAGTTCTTGTGCACTTTTGGGATAGTTCAGAATTAGGTGGAAAGACAAGGACCAACTACCAATAAAAACTCAGAGAGTGGGCCATGGCATATGCTGAGTTGTCCCAGGGATTTCAATATAATGCTCATATGAAAAAGGCCATGGTCCAAGTCTGAGGTTATATTCCATAGTCGTAAGGCAGCCATTCAAAGGAGCTTGAATAAAGGTGAGGGGCTCATATTAATAATTTATCCCCACGCGTGGTTTTTATAAAAGAGTTGATCCCTCAGTGGTTTTGTGTTTGTTGAGCCGCATATATATAGACAGAGCTTGGGTTTGGTGGTTTTATTGAAGGGGTCTGGAACATTCCCTTTCGGCTCCTTCCAATTGGAATTTAGATGAATAAGGAAGGGATTTATCTCCCTTAAGTCAGTTGAAGGAAGTGCCTTTTGGCCTGAGTTTGGAACTGTAAGGCTAGCATAATTGGCACAACCAGTTTTAAGTTGACATCATGGAGCTACTAAGGAATATAGGGAAGCTTGTTAAGGTGCATTTTTCTATTGTGGCGGGCTATTGAATAAAGGAGAACAAGAATTTTGTTGATAGGTCCAAGGAACAAACTGAAGGAGTAGGTTGGTGCCTACAAATTGCTTAGTCAGTGCTCATCTGAGGAGATTGGAGTCTCCTATAGGTTGGTGCCTACAAATTTGTTGAGTTGGAGCTCAGCTAGGGGACTAAAATCTCCTCTAGGTTGGTACCTACGAAAGTTGTAAGTCGATGATATTTTAGGATTGTTGTCCTCATATCCTTGATAGGTTGGAGCTGTATTTTTTGTAAATTGGTGCTTACAGAGGATTGGTATCCTCACAAATGGTTGTAATAAATTGAAGATTGTTTTCAAGTGTTCCTTCTTCAATTTTTTACTTGCACCTTGATATCTTTGTTCATACATTTTGGATTTTTTATTATGTGATGTGAATTTGGTTTAAAGATTAATTAAGTGAAAAAAAATTTAAAAGTAACAAAATATTGATTCACCCCCCCTGGTATTTCCAACAACTTTACTAAGAAGGAAATGATAGATGTGAAAACCCTCAAACATGATATGCTATGAAAAAATACTTTTTTTAAGATTTCGTTTTTTTAAAACAAATGCATGTTATCTATTCTTTTTCTTGATTCAAGTTCATAAAATAATGATATTTCTGAACAAAAGATTGAAAACAATTTGGCTAATTTAAACCCTTTGTTTTCTCATGTATGCAAGCATACCACCCTCTAGCTTTTGGGTAAGGGTAAGATAATATTCAAGGCTTAAGGCCAATTAAAAACAATGCTTGAAGCCATTACCACAATATACTTGATATGAGCTCAATATGTCACTTATAGCAATTGAACATGAGTGGGGAGGATAACAATCATCCCTCCCAAGAATTTCTAGATAACCCAATTGATAATGGCTTATTTAATCCCATAAATGTTGGGCGAGACAATCAATCTTTCTAACAAGTAGATTTTTTATTATACAATGGTGTTTTTACTTTTAGTTTCAATGGTTAACAAGCTGATTATGAACTTTCAATGGCCCAAATTTAAACTGTCATTCCACTAAAATACCAAATTCATGTGCTAAAGAAAAATCTTTAGCAATGCTTAAAACCACTTTGTCTAGAGGATAAAGTAATATAAGTACTTAAATGAAAGTTTGGTAATGACCACACTAATACTTTGTCGATGGAAAAGAATTACTGCTTTGGTGGTAAACATTCTACACTTTGGTGGCACTAAATTCAAGCTTTAAACCCCATTTAAAGTGCCAACCCTCCTCCTAGTTATCAAACATCTCTTTTTCACTTTAGTGAAATAAAAATCCTCAATGGAAAGCACTTTTAACTTTGGCATAGTAGAGTTCAGACTTTTAGCCATAACAAGTGAAAACTTTCCCCACGAAACATTTTTGAAGCTTTGTTTTGACTTTAAACTTTGATAACGGTGTGAGTGGTTTTCCAAAAGTCATCAGGGAAGACTTTAGACTTTACACAATGGGAAAAGTGGAGTTTCAACGCTTATAAAAATGTAAAGTTACCTCTGCCATGTAATTTTTTGAAAGAATTTAGAAAGCTTTAGACTTAGAATTTTTTGAAGTTGAAGATCACTAAAAAAAATAAACTTGTCAAAAGGAAAACTACTCAAGGCAAGTGCCCAAAATAAGACTTATGTTGCTATTTGAAAAAGGAAAGATTTCAAAAGGGAAAAATCAAAAGAAAGTAAGAAAAAAGTGTAACCCAAAATTTTATAAAATTTTAGGATGTGTTGAGGTCTCAACGAAATATAGATTCCTTTTAGACAAATTAATTGTGGGGTTCACGAGACATTTTTGCTATCTAGGGCTTCACCCAATCTAGGTTTTGATATGTTGAGAACATCACATGATCTCAAAAACATCTTGTTCACCAAAATTCGAACTAGTTGTTAATATTCTTGAGTTCATGTGATTGTATATACACAATCAGTATACTTCTTGGGTCATTTTGCAAGTATCTCTCTCTCTTACTCATTGTCTAGTTACATGTTTCTTTATCTAGTAGTGTGACTGATTTAAAACCTTTGCTTTTTTAATGTAATTGTTATTCATATGGTTCAATAACAACTTTCTAACATTTATGATTTGTTGTGTATACTTTTTTGAATAAATACTAATTTCAATGTCTCAATTTTCAATAAATTTCAGCATAACAATTATTGAAAATTATGGTAGTATGCTTACATCCTAAATATATTTCATTTAAGTTGATTAATATGTCGCTCTTATAAAATTGAATTTGTATACCTTAATGGTTTTTCTTGTAGTTTTATTCTTGCAA
Organism: Pinus taeda; assembly: GCA_000404065.3. NCBI lineage: Eukaryota > Viridiplantae > Streptophyta > Pinopsida > Pinales > Pinaceae > Pinus > Pinus taeda. The sequence continues at coordinate 226,585 of APFE030288367.1, read as the reverse complement.
TTGTTAGCTTATGTTAATTTCCATCATCACTTTGCATCATTTAATAGGACTAAACTTGAATTCCTTTAATATTAATGCATAGAATTCAACTAGTAATCTAAGGTGCATCATAAAATTAATGTGCATGAATAATCGAAGGACTATTACCCTTAAGGGATTGACTCCACTAGCTTGATTGATCAATGAATCTAATCATGAAGTCAATTAGTTTAGGACTTTAAGCATTTAGGCTTCCATCCTATTGTTCCTCTTACATGTCATCTTTGATTAGAATAGAAGGGTGTCCATTGCCTTGGTTCAACTTTACATACTTGCTTACAATTTGAAGAACAGACTCTCAAGGCAATATTTCCCTTTGATAATGTTGATCATAAACTTGATGTTATATTGCAAATGATGCGGGATATGCATAATATAATATATGTTTCAAGCATATACTAACAACAAATTCAAAACATGTTGGAAATCCTACTCTCGAGCAATGAACAAAGCTCAGTTCTTCTAAGCGTAAAAAGGCCTTTCTTTGCCACTAATGTAATTTTTGTGATGAAACTATTACTTTCCAACCATTTTTAGTAGCCAAGGAACATGCCAAAGGGAAGAAAAATTCCTATGGTTGTTATCGATGAAGAATATGAATCATATGATGAAGTATACATAGCCATGACTCGAAGAAAATAGCTTACTATTATTTTAGACCTAACCTTATCCAAAATCCTAATCTTGGAACAATTGGAAATAAGAAAGGTGGGGAAAATGATAGCTTTGTACCATTTTTAGCATCAAAGCAACAATTAATACATATTTTTAAGCACCCTAATTTTATTGTTTGTCATAAAATACTATAACCAAGTCATATAACTAACGATGTGATTAATACGAAAGATTATTTTCTACATTATGGATCACAAAAGTTTTAGATCTAACCTTTATTGCCCCTGTTTTATTAGATAGAAATTCTAGGACACCAACTTCTTTTGTCACCGATGTTGCTGAATTAGAAGAAATATTTCAAGCAAAAGTCAATGTTACAACTATGAGACGTACTAAGCCTAATTATCCTCTCCTTTATAGGTATACATCAATAATGGTCAAAATCTCCCATTCTTGACTAATTGATGGTGGATCATTCTCGAACACAATGTCAAAGGTAATCATAGAATAACTAAGTCTCACCTACACTGGTGAAGCTAAGAATGTGTTTACCTTCAATAGAAAGGTCCAACTTGCCATTGAACAAAGCAAAGATCTTACCCTAGTCATGTGCTCTCATACAAAGATCCAAATCACAAGAATATTCTAGTGGATGAAAAGGAAGTGGTTAATTTCTCTATCCTTGGGTATGAATGAAAACATTTAACTAGTGGGTACTTAAGACTTGATGGTTTGCATTTGATTATCCGTGTGATTATAACTATGTTATCATACTAAAGGAGCCTAGAATTGTCCCATGTATTGAAAATATCCAAAAATTCAACATAAATTATGTTAAAATTGGTCTTGGTACCTACTTCATCTTCACAAAGGAAAAATATTGCTCCCTTTCCCAAACTACTCCTAAACAAGAGCAGATTTGGTAGTTACAATTTGATGGTGCTTCCTCATGTGAAGCCAATGGTGCCTAAATCATATTGTATTCCCCATCAAGTAAATCTTGTAAGTATGCTTTTCAATTGAATTTTTCATGTACTAACAATATTATTGAGTTCTGAGCTCAGAACCGCAAAAGGCTCTAGAGTTGGGTGGTAAGCATTTGCAGTTTTTTGGCAACTTGGAATTATTTATTTATATGGTTAAGTATGGATTCAAACAAAATGAAAATTTTACAAAAGGAACATTCAAGTGATTTATTAGATAATTAAAACATTTTTTTCGTTCGATCTGTCTTACATTCCTAGAGAAATGAATGTAGCAGCTAACAAACTAGTTATTTTTTACTCTTGTATTGATAGGAAACACTTTGAAGATAGGCCTAATTGCAATGTAATTTCACTCTATCACCCTTACGTACCATAATGTCATAGTGAAGTAACTCCAATATCAAGATACTTTATAAATTATGAATTTTACCGTGCAAAAAATACCTGTAAGCCATAATAGGATGTCCTCCAAATGTGCATTATCACAGCTAGTGGAGGCTGATTAATGATTTTTCTATGATAATGGTTGCATGGTGATATCCTAATTTTATAATTAAAAATGATTAGATGATATCTTTGATGGGTTATGGTTCCATTGATTAGGATAACTAATGTTGTATGTTGCTTAACTCCTTAATGGCATATAAATGTTAGATTGTGCCTAGTTATGTGCTTACTAGCTACTTATGGGTTTAATGGTTATCATTTTGGTTTGTGATTAATGAGATTACCATTGATTGGTGGTATAGATATCCTAGCACATTCACTTGAAAAACCAACAAAGTTGGCACATTATAATTGACTGAAAGTCAGAGCATTGTTACAAAGGTGTACTAAAACTTTGAATGTGATATGGGTATGCCAACACTCTAAAACTGCCACAAACCATTTTTCAGTGTTAAAATACTAGTGTGTGATACCTTTACCCTATCCCATTCATTACATTAATTACCACATGCAAAACATGTTGTCATCTCAACCATCTAACCAGCTCTAAGGGGTCGTATTACACTAAGGGTTTGGGTGGTATTTTTTCTCTAAATTGTAATCCCATTCAGTAAACAAGAATAACCTCCTAACTCATTTATTTAGGGCATATTTGCCAAATTATAGGCATACTAAATTATGATATAACAATGTCATTTTCTCTAGGATTTTTCCTAAGGGAGGATTGTGTTATTTTCTTGAAATTTCTCTTCTTCCCCTCTTTCAATGCACCATTCGATATGAGTTTGGGGCTCCAATTCAAGTGAATATTATAACCTATTAAAAGGTTTATCCATTATTGGAGAAATGAGTTCAAGAAACCATGGTGAGCTTAGCTTTTAGGGATAGAAAACCACATAAGGAGGCTTGAGAGGTTGGTTCACTAGACATCGAAACATACTTGCCTCTTACCATTTGTGTGCATGGAATGCATACTTTATAGCATAGTTAGGTTATTTTTCTCTTACCATTCTTTCCTCCATTTGAACCCATTACCTCTATTTTCCAAAAATTTCATTTATGTATATATGGTGGATGAATCTACACCATACATTAACCTTTTTTTGCATGTTTTACATGGTTGGCAATGAAAGGAATAAAGCCCATAATCTTACATATAGGTGGTAGAATTTGTGAATGTTTGTGGAGGTTTTAAAGCTTTGGTATTTGATTTATCTTCATGCTTGTGTTGACCATCCCAATATTTTTTTCATATTACCATAGGATCCATTAGAAAATATGAAAATTGTTGTAGCTTACATAGTATTTTTACCTTTTTGGTGCTTGAGTTTGTTGGCAGTTGTAGGTTGATATCATACTTTACCATGCTTGTTGTTTCGAATGAGTAGTAACATGATTTTACTACATGCATGCATAGCCTTACAAGCATCAGTCCTATTCATGCCACTATCAAAATCAAGTCCCCTTCATTTGAAAATGAAATTCCTAAGTGAGCTCAAATCACTCTTACAAATGGTACCTTTTATGGCTTGAATAGTCATTTACCTATTGAAATAGGTTGGTATGCAATTAATGTAGAGGCCAAAATAGTTATTGACTGAGATGTGGATGATTTAATGGTTTTTTTTCTTTTTAAAGTATACATATTGTTATGTTTTGATATATTTATGAGTAGCCACTAATAGTTGATAGTTGGAAAAAGTTGAGATATTTTGTGTGTGTGGTCTAAAAAAGTTATGCAAATGATGATTTTCAAATTATCAATTATATATGGTTAAAGGAAGGGAAATTTTGCATTTTATGAATATTTAAAAGTTAAAAATGCACACAATTTGACTGACCCAAAGACTTTGACCACATTTGGCCTTCGAAATTCCTACTATAGTGTAATTTTAGAATTTTATCCTCTATGAAAACAATTTCTAGGGAAAAATTAAAGGATATTATTGATATTTCGCCTATCAATTGACCTTCTATATAAGAAAGGAAGAATACCTCATGAAGAATGAGGGGGAGGAGGTGGGAGAGATGGGGAGGGAGTGGGGAAATGTGGGTGGGTCAAGGTGGGGGATGGGGTGGTATGGGGGGGGGCGGGGAGGGGTTGGGGTGAAAAGTGAGAAATTACAACTTCCATTCTTCTTCCACTTCATTTAATTTTCATTTTATTTACCCTTACACAAACTAAAAATGCTAGCAATGGAAATAAAGCTACATTTAAGGTTCATCATTAAGGGTGAAAGCTAAAGTGCTTCCCTCAAGATGTAACATTCAACTTATTTACATCATGCATGCATTTTCTAGATGAAAAATAAAGGGCATTAATGATATTTCACCTATCCAATTACCTCCTATAAAATAAAGGAAAAATGCATCATAGAGAGTCGAGGGGGAGTTAGGGAAGGGTGTGGGTGAGGTGGGGCAAGTGGGGTGGAAGGGGTGTGAGTCATGGTGGGAGATTGGGGTGGTGTGGAGGGGAAGGGGAGTGGGTCAAGGTGGGAGATTGGGGTAGTGTAGGGGGGGTGAAAGTGAGCAATTACAAATTCTATTCTTCTTCCACTTAATTTAATTTTCATTTTGTTCACCCTTACACAAATTAACAATGTTAAGAATGGAAAGAAGGCTACATTTTAAGGTCCATAATTAAGGGTAAAAGCTAAGTGCTTCCTTCAAGAGGTAAAATTCAAATTATTTACACCATGCATGTAATTACATGAAATTATCAAATTGAATAATTCTACTGTGAATATAAATTCCTTTTGGATAAACCGAGTGTGGTGCTAGCAAGAGCTCCATGCTATTTGGGGCTTCAACTAGTCTAGGTTTTAATATGTTGTTAACATCATTTGGTCTCAAAAATATCATGTTTGTAGGAAGTAGAAGAAGTTTCTAATAATATGAGGGTTATCATGTTATATATACACTTTCTCAATAAATTATTAGGTTGTTCTACATGCATGTCCCTTTCTTGCACATTATTTGGTTACATGTTTCATTATATAGCTATGTGATTTATTTAATTCCATTATTTCTATTTTGTTTTCTGGAATTTTGTATCATGTGTTTCAATACTAGTTGTTGAATATTTATGAGTTAATGTACATATTATTTTATGGATCATTTCCCTCTACTGACAAAGGCAAACTCCCTAGATCTAGTGGCTTGATCTAGAAACAACAGAAACAAAATTTATATGTTTTCCTTAGAGAATTTTGAAATATGGAAAGAGTACTTACTTGGATTCGAATGCAAGTGTCTTCCTTCTCCCTGCTTGCAATCTTTAGCGCCAACCCCAACTGCTAAAAGTGGAACCTGCAACACATCTAAAATAAGAAATATAACCAAAGCACACAAATAGTATATACAAACTAATCTAAATAAGAAGCCAAAGGTTCATATTTATACATGAGCATAAATGAGACACAGTGTATAGGAAACAAGACACTTTTGTATTACTAGAAAGTAGGAGAAGGGTACAACCCTTATATTGGTATTGACCTTGTAGATATATCCCATTTATCTTGTCATTTATTTGCACAATAGCAAGCCTTCAATCATACCTCAATAATATGGATGGGTTAAGGACCTCTAAGCGCAAACCATCAGCATAAGGGCATAACTAAGAGTCTCCAAAATCCAACCCAATCCCAATAGAAGGCAATGCATTTATAGGAGAAGTGAGGAGGTTGTAGATCCATCAAATTAGGGTAAGATCCATTTTAGAAGGGGATAAGCACCATGGGATAAGATATAAGAGCTCATTTGTAGAAATTCGAGGACATCCTTAATAGAGAATCAAACTTCTATGATAAAAGCCTCTATAAGCATAAGCTTTGAAATTATTTTTAATGTGTTCCTTGTTTCAAGGGCCATCATACTTGCAGTAAGGGAAACTTGCACTAACCATCACTTTTCATTTTGATGCAACCTACGACATCGCACCGTCTGAACTAAGAGAGCACGATGGGGACCTAAATTAGGGTTTTTGGCCAGTACAATGCAAAATTCTTGGAACTTCTGGAAATGGGATGTTTTTTCCTTTCTAGGGGCTGATTGCAAGTTGTGAGTAGATGATGATTGATTTGGATTCAAGGTCATTTAGTTGAATGTGAAAAAATGGCCTATAACAGATTGCCCCCTAAAGTACAAACTCATAAGTAGTGGCTCAAGACTGAAGTACTTTACAATGTGTAAAGCTCGAATCAAGAATAGACTGGTTGAAATCTTCACTTGTCTATTACAATACATTATCATCAAGATATCATTTTTGAGGTAGGCATATTGTTGGGTTGTGTTATATTCTTTCCACGACTACCCCAAGCACGCATGGGTCACAAGGGGGGTTATGGCTCACCCTATGCATTGCATGGGACACTGTCGGGGGGTCACAGGGGGTGCGGCTCCCCCCCCTGTTGGGGGGGTATGTAGGGGGACAATGCCCTGGGAAAAAAAAATTGGACCCTATATTAGGTGGGCGGACCTACCTATGGTTTTGTGCATGGTTTTGGGCATGATAGTTTTTAGTCCATGGTATTTTGTAGATCCAATCAAAGGAACTATGGTTATGTTTTAATCTAGTGTTAATGGATTGGGGTTTATGGATGCTTCGACATGTATATATATGTATTGTAACATTGAAAGGAATATAATGAGAAATCAATCTGGTAGTCCCAGTTTTGGGATACAAGGGAAAATATCTGTGTATATATGTTTTATGTTTTATGCTCTTACCATTATTTATTTTCTGTTTTTAGAATTCATATGTACATAATTTTTGTACGAAGTTAAAACCTACTTTTGGTATCATAATTATTTTGGCTTCAAGGTGACGCCTTTGCTGCTAAGGGGTTTTTGCTCGGACTTGTGGTAGACCCTGTTCAATGGGAGATTTGCGGGATCGATTCTTGTGGAGAAAGAAGATGGCGAGGAGTGAAAGGATAGAGATCGAGAAATTTAATGGTCACAGTTTTGAGTTGTGGAAACTCAAGATGGAGGATATGCTGGTGGATAAAGATAAATGGATCCCGGTAGATCCGGGTACTAAACCAACATCATTGTCAACTGAATACTGGGCGAAGTTGGATCGGAAGTAAAAGAGCACAATACGATTATGTGTCTCAAATTCAGTATTGTTGAATGTATCATGGGAAGCTTCAACGAAGGCTTTGTGGGACAATTTAGGGACTTTGTACCAATCTAAGTCTCTGGTGAATAAACTGCTCCTATGGAAAAATTTGTATAACTTGAGGATGAAAGATGGAGACTCGGTGATAGAGCATCTGAATGCATTTAATACTGGTAAGCCAATTATTATCTATTGATATTAAAATTTCAGATAAACATAAGTGCATCATTTTGTTGTGTTCTCTACCAGATTCATGGGATAGTCTGGTTGTCGCAATAGGTAGCAATGCAATTGCCTTACAATTTGATGAAATAGTCTCATCCTTGTTGTCAGAGGAGATGAGATGGAAAGATATGGAGGCTAGAATGGTGATGCCTTATCTGTATCAAGATGGTCCCAAAATAGAAACAAAAATAATTCCTTGAGTGGGAAATCTAAATCTAGAGGGAGATCTAAATCTCATGGAAAACCTATAAAGGTGTGCTGGAAATGCGAAAAGGAAGGGAACTTCAAAAGGGAGTGTAAATCTAAATCTCCTAAGAAAGGAAAGGGATCTGATAATGCTCCTTCTGGAGAGGAGAAAACCACCTCAGATGAAGGTGAGGATGTGTACTTGGCTTCTTATTCAAGTACACATGTAGATCATGAGGCATGGTTGATTGACTCAGGTGCATCCTTTCACTTCACTCCCCATAGAAAGTGGTTTTGCAAGTATGAGAAATATGATGGTGGTGATGTCTTCTTAGGGGATGACCAAAAGGGTAGAATCATTGGTCATGTAAAATTCAAGTTGAAGTTGAAAGGTGGAAGGATTAGAACACTTCCGGGAGTTTTGCATATTCCTGCATTGGCTAGAAATCTGATTTTTGTAAGAAAGTTGGATGATGAAGGTGTAAAAACAATGTTCGAGAAAAATACCTGTAAAATGGCTCAGGAAGCACTAGTATTGATGTGGGGAGTTCGGATTGGAACTCTGTACAAGCTTCAAGGTAGCATTGTTATTGATGGGTGCAACAATTCTATGGTTCCTGAAAATGGAGCAGAAAATCTAGTGGTCTCTGGAGAAAAGACCATGTTATGGCATCAAAGGCTTGGACATATTGGACAAGAGCCTTCGAATACTTCATCATAATGGTATGGTAGAAGGTATGTCTAATTTTTCTTTGAATTTTGATTTCTGTGAAAATTATGTATATGGGAAGTATAATCGGGTGAGTTTTCCCTCTGGTGCTAAGAGGGCAAAATGGATATTAGAGCTCGTGCACAATGAATGTTTGGACCTGTGAATGTTTGGACCTGTGAAGGTTGCATCACTGGGTAAGTCTATGTACTGTGTATCATTTATATAGGACTTCTCAAGGAATACATGGATATATTTCCTTATGAAGAAATTTGAAGTCTTTGATAGGTTCAAAGAATTTAAGACTATGGTGGAAAACCAGACAGAGAATAAGATAAAGGTGTTGAAGATAGAAAACGGTGGAGAGTTTTGCAAGAAGGAATTTGAAGAGTTCTGTAAGAAGTGTGGTATAGCACGGCTGAAGACTACTCCATACACACCTAATTAAAATGGAGTTGCAGAAAGAATGAACAAGATGTTGATGGAAAGGGCAAGAAGCATGCTCAGTGGTGTCGGGTTAAGACAGGAATTTTGGGCAGAGGTTGTAGAGATTGCATGTTACCTGGTCAACAATCACCTTCATCAGCGTTGGAGGATAAGACTCCACAAGAGGTATGGATTGGTAAGAAACCTTCTCTTTCACATCTGAGTGTATTTGGATGTGATGCATATGTACATGTTCCAAAGGAGAAAAGAACAAAGTTGGATAGTAAATATGAAAAGTGCATCTTTATTGGGTATAAGGATGGTTTAAAAGGTTATAAGCTTTGGAACCCATAAACAAGGAAGGTTGTGTACAACCGAGATGTGGTATTTATAGAGGTGAAAGATGTTATTGAACATGAAGTCCTACCTAAGGAACCTGAGAATATAGAGTTTGAGCTAAAGGAGGAAGAATCAGACTCTACAGTAGAAGAGGAATCAGAAGATGAAGAGCCACAAACTCTGGCTATGAGAAGATCAATTCAAGAAAGAAGGCAACTAGAAAGGTATAGTCCATTTTCTTTCTGTTCAAATTTTTCTTTATCTATTAGTGATGATGATCCTTGAACTGTGAGGGAAGCAATAGATTTAGAGGATCGAAAACTCTGGAAAGAGGCCATGGTTGATGAAATGGAATCTTTGCACAAAAATGAGGCTTGGGATCTGGTGGAGTTGTCGGATGGAAGGAAACCCATTGGTAGCAAATGGCCGTTTAAGAAGAAGATAATGCAAAAGGAAAGGTAGAGAAATAAAAAGCTCGGTTGGTAGAAAAACGTTATTCCTAGGTGCCAGGAATTGATTTTAGTGATATTTTTTCTCTTGTTGCCAAGGTAGCTTCTATTAGATTACTTTTATCTATTGTTGTTGCTTTTTATTTTGAGGTAGAACAGATGGATGTGAAGACAAAATTTCTTCACGGGGATCTAGAAGAAGAGATTTACATGAAGCAACCTGAAGGCTTTATGGTGAAGGGTAAGAAAGAAGAGGTATGCAAGTTAAACGAGTCTATGTATGGGTTAAAACAGTAACCAAGGATGTGGTATCAGAAATTTGATACATTTATACAGGGACTTGGCTTCACTAGAAGCAAAGCAGATCACTGT
>APFE030288367.1:197430-216650 GCA_000404065.3 Pinus taeda | reverse complement strand
TGTGTATTTTAAATTAATTGGTGACCATGTTATTTATCTAGTCTTGTATGTGGATGATATGTTGTTGGTTGGAAATGATAAAGAAATTATCCAAGATTTGAAGACCCAATTGTCCTCTAAATTCGACATGAAATATCTTGGTGTTGTAAACTATATTTTGGGCATGGAAATTAAACGAGATCGGGAAAAGAAGAAGCTCTAGTTAAACCAGAGGAAGTATGTCGAGACAATACTGCATAGGTTTAATATGCTAGATAGTAAACCGGTGAAGGTTCCTATTCTTGTAGGTGTAAAGTTATATGTTGAACAGTGTCCCAAAACACAAGAAGAGGAAGAGGACATGTCTCGTGTTCCGTATGAAAGTGCATTCGGTAGTTTGATGTATGCAATGGTATGTACTAGATCATCGATTGCACATGCAGTGTGAGTATTGATCAGGTTTATGTCAAAACTAGGGAAGGAGCATTGGACAGCAGTGAAGTGGGTTTTCAAGTATTTGTGTGGCACTAGTGATTATGGTTTGTGCTACTAAGGAAGACCAGGATTGGACAAAGTTTTGGACATCCGTGGTTTTGTTGATGAAGACTAGGCTGGAGATCTGGATCAGAGAAGATCTACAAGTGGGTGTGTTTAACCTATTTGGAGGTGCAGTCAGTTTGATGAGTAAGACACAGTCTGTAGTTTCACTTTCAACTACAGAGATAGAATACATGGCAACCACTCATGCAAGCAAGGAAGCGGTTTGGTTGCAAATATTGTGTTCAAGAATGGGGTTAGTACAGCGAGCTATAAGGATAGACTGTGACAAGAAAAGTGCAATTTTCTTGGCAAAGAACCCTTCTTATCATTCCAAGACAAAGCACATTTATGTTTAGTATCACTTTGTGAGGGATATGGTTGAGGAAAAAAAGGTATTGCTGGTAAAGGTGGACACTTTGAAGAATATTGTAGATGCATTGACAAAGTCTATGAGCATTGAGAAGTTCTCTTGGTGTAGAGAAACAATGGGCATATCAGTGTTGGATCAATGAAAACGCTCTCATGTGGCCCCCTGTGGAAAGAAAACAACAAGTGGGAGAATGTTGGGTTGTGTTATATTCTTTCCACGATTACCCCACTCGCAGGGGAGTCATAGGGGGGGCTATGGCTCACCATGTATGTTGTGCAGGGCCCTACCGGGGGATCACATGGGGGGTGGCTACCCCCCTACCATGTATGTTGGACCCTATATTAGGTGGGCGAACCTACTATGGTTTTGTGCATGAATTTTGCACATGGTTTTGGGCATCATGGTTTTCAATCCATGGTATTTTGTAGATCCGGTTAAGGGAACTATGGTTATGTTCTAATCCAAGGTTAATGGATTGGGGTTTATGGATGCTTCGGCATGTATATAAATGTATTGTAACATTGAAAGGAATATAATGAAAAATCAATCTGGTAGTCCCGGTTTTTGGATCCAAGGGAAAATCTTTGTGTATATTTGTTTTATGTTTTATGCTCTTTCCATTGTTTATTTTTTGTTTTTAGAATTTGTATGTAGGTAATTTTTGTACAGGGTTAAAATCTACACATACCCAGACTTAATGTATACACCATTTTACATGTACAATAATCAAATTCATGTCCAATGATGGCATATTATGGACCCTTGCTTAGATGATCTTTGCATGACTATAACCATCATACTTTGTAATCTTGTATGAATCATGAAATTGCAACCCAGATGGATGAAACTAGATCTGAGATCTTCTACCTCGTCACTCAATAGTACAAGTCTAACCATGTGAATAAATGTGTTGGATTCGAACATGGTAGACACCATCTGATTACTGGCCAATGATGAAATTTGTTAACAGACGTGAGAGGAACCATTGATAATCATAATGGCCCTCAAGGTACTACAATAAATCCATATGTGTGAACAAATGAGATAAATTTGAACACCACATGGAATCTTCTGGTCGAATGCCAATGATGAAAACTTATCACCGAAAGCGAGGAATCTTCCATTAAGGTATGCAAGCTCCAAGGTACTGAAGGGAGTTTCTAAGTTAACTTCCTGGGTAATTTGTTAATGTCGATAGGAAGCAACCCGTCATAGGAGGGCCTTGATGTATCCCCCATCAACGAGACAAAATAGGTATCAATATTTGAGACAGAATGTTGATGATTCATAGTTGATTTAGAGGTGGCAGACATGAAAGAAGGCTTAAGGTATTGTAGTAGATGTCAACTGAGGGTGGAATTTCTCTTGAAAATATCGGCGACACTATTATGGAGTTAGAAGCATTGACTCAAAGACCCATCATGAAGGCTTTCATTAAGGTGTGATCAACAAACAAGAAATAAGATTCCCTAACCCAAAACAGTCATGGAGGTGGGAGGGTGTCATGTTCAAGAGAAATTCATTGCCACAAATAGGTTTGATGCCCTCTTTTCTTAATTTCCCAACCATTTTTGGCTAGTACTTCTTTATTTTTGACAAGCCTGGGGAGGATAACATATGGTTGGTCTATAATTTCATCCTTCATATGAATCCTTCTGAGTATTTTTAATGAATCCTGAGAAGGAGTGGTTCGACCACATCATGTTCGATGAGTCCTATGTTGTTTAATGGTTTTATGAGTCCAACGAAGTTACAAATAGACTTCTTTTTCATGTTTAGAGAGTTTGAAAAAGAGGCAAAAAAGAAAACTCCAAGAGGTCCCTTTTCATAAATTTGTCTCTTGGGTCCGAAAAGGCATAAAACAATACCTATGAGAACCTTTTAGTCATGTTTGATTAAAGTATTCATTTTTCTTAAATAGTCCATCTAGTCGAGAAAAGGGTTAAACTTATACTAGGAAAACTTCCTTTCATTTAATTTAACAAGTTTGAAAATACAAGTGCTCGACAATATTTTCATGGTTTGGGAGTCTGAAAAGAGCTTAAAGAGGACTCTAGGGGGTTCCTTTTTTGTGAGTTTTACGAGCCTGAAAAAGTGATAAAAGTGTACTCATTCATCAAATGACCTTCATTTACAATTTCAATAAACATAAACGACATTATGTTCTTCATTCACCATTTAACTTGCTCAATACACCATAAAAACATCAAAAATACATTATATATGGAAAAATTAGGTTAAAAAAAAAAAAAAAAAAATAAATATTAAAATAATGATTTAGTTGACCATAGAAAGAGGGAAAAGTAAATAATTTCTTACCATTTGACATTTACCATTTTGAGAGAGCTCTGAGTAGTTTTTACCTTGATTTTTCAACAGAAGATTGTGACCAATCAAGGGGAATATTTTCATTGGCTTCAAATCCACATAAGAGATTTGTCCCTTCTTATTATTTTCACAATTTTTATTTTTTATCTCAGGTGTTTTTCTTGGGAAATTTTATAGTTTTTAGAACTTAGAATTCTCCCTTGTCCCATCACACTCTTCCTATATCAAAAGGTGCGATGGGTCAATTAATTCACACTAAAAAGTGTGGCCCAATGCACTTATCAAGAAAGGTAAGTGCGATGGGGTGCAGTGTCCAGGGAAAGGTCGTTCAATGGGCACAATGAGGGTTCCAAAAAAATAACTTTAAGCTATTTTTCTCCCAATTTTTTACATGAATTGTTTTATATGTTTTTCCTTTGTCATTTACAAGAATTTGCTGAAGTGAAAATGGTTTTATCATGGAGAGAAAAGGAACATGAGGTGCAAGACATGATGGCAACAAATGACCCAGCCATAGTTCAGGCATTGAGAAACTATGGATTACTAAATTTCTTCCAGATTTCAGGCATGAGGGCCCAATTAGAATTGTTGCAATATTTGATAAGAACCTAGGACGTAGATTTCAAGATTGGGAGCATATTGTCAAATAGATGTTGAGGACATCTATTTCCTAACATGGCTTTCACATAGGGAGGCTCCCATTTTTTTTATCTAGATACAAGATAAGTGGAGAGACATTGAAGGATTACATAGCTCTACTTTATCAACCTCACGCCCAACCTAGAAAGCATGGGAAAATTGAGATTAAAGATGTTTGTGAACTTCCCCTTAAGACAATCTTGTTCACCATTACATGATTAGTTGATAACGTTTCTCCTCACATGGCTACCAAGAATCATATGCAATATGCTTTGGAGTTCCTAGAACTGATAGTCTTCAACTAGTGTGAAGGTATTTTGGTCAATGTGAGGGCTCAGCTCAATAGGGAAAAGACAAGACAGTTAAAAAAAAATTGGGTATTTTTATATCATAATATCATTTTCTTTGTAGAGGGTACCATTATTGCGACCTCAATGGATATCTCATGAGCTACCTAGACCTAGATAGCCTCGCATGAGGAAATGGGTAGGCTTGGTGGCTCGAAACGGAGGAGGGCCTATGATGACACTCACTCCTACTTTCTTTAGATGGTTGCAAGAGAAATTAATCATGATTGAGGACTACCCTTACGATGGAATAGATTTTCGTGGAGATCTAGAGCTTGTTTACTTGAGGACGAGCAGTGGGGTGATGCAAGTAAAAGCATTGTCATTTTGGTTTTTTTTTTTAGTTTTACAATTTTTTATTTTTTTTTATGAGTGGTAGAGACTAACTATTGGTTTTACATGCAGATATCAAACCAGTGAGACTAGTGGGCATGCCCCCACTCCATCGATGAGCGCACCCATAGCTAGGACAAGCTAAAGTCAGTGGGGCAGAGATCGAAGAGCTAGGAGATCCAAACTTGCAATAGACATTATCTGAGTTTGAACACCATGTGGAGGGCTTGACCCACCCTATTCCATATATTAGGGTTGATGATATCCCAATACATTTATAAAGATACACTATAGGGGTGCCAGCTTGTATCAGTTTACTATTGCGCAAAGTTGCCTATGTGTTTGTGTGTTACCGTGATGACCACTGGGATTAGTCACCTAGGGCTTTTAGAGCCACATTTGTCTTTTACATATATTCAAATATTGTAGGCCATGAGCCATATGTGTCTCAAACACAATTTTTGTAAAATTCAAACACTATTTACATATCTAATTTGTGGATTTTTCTACTTATTCTACTATCCTCTACAATTTGTGATGATGATTATATATTTGAAAATGTTGCAAATGTTTGTCTAAAACACAATTAGCCAATGCATTTATTAATGTATTTAGACTTATAGGGACATGTTGATATGCAATGTAGTCAAAAAGTCTCTCTAAAAGGAAAATTCTCAAAAACATATGCAACATAGTTGGACTTCTTACTGAATAAACATTATTTATATGTAGCACCACAAGTTGTGAATCAAGTCTGACGACCAAATGATGAATACCACATCAAATGGCATCAAACAATAGTTTGATCATTGTATTGTACTTAGCAATATTATTAGTTGAGAGACCGATGCAAATTCCTTACAAACTCGCTAACTCGTCATTAGGAGCATAGATTTCCCATGCTACAGAGGAAAGGTTCTGGGTGTTACGACTAGCACCGTCAACATAACCAACATATGGTGACAGGGAAACCCAACATATGAAAATAAAATGTAATGTAAGATGAGCAAAGGTGGTAGAAAAAAATCTCAAGAAAACGCGGTACAAACACACCAGCAAACCTATACAATATGTACACAATGACTATGTAGAAAAATTCTACGCATATTATCTTTTGAGGTACAACCCAATGTGAGGTTGCACCAAGGAAATTTGTCAAAGTCTACAAGCTCATAGGCCCCTTTCGCAAGAACATGTGTTCAAGTTTCCCAACTCTTAATTTATCAGCTTCTTGGTCATACAAAAGGACCATATCACCCTTCAAGAAGGAATAAAGTTTAACATTTTGGTCATATTATGCTTTGACACATTTTTTGTGAGTCTCGTTGGCCATCACGTCGAGTCTCATCTAGACGATCTAGGTGAAAAAAATGTTCTTCTTCGATAGAGGTAGTGGTAAGAAGTTTGATGGCAAGTTTCAACGATGGAATTTCACATTTAATTAGAAGAGCTACTTCCAAACCATACACCAGCTGAAAAGGTTTGAATCCATTCACGGTTCAAACAGAGATGCGGTATGCCCACAAGGTTGAAAAAACAATAGTAGGCCAATCCATTTTATGAATCCCTACCATGCGTTGAACCATTTTTTTCAAAAACTTATTAATGGATTCTACTTAACCGTTGTTCTGTGGGTAGTAGGGAGTTGAGCTTTCATGTCATAAGTCCAACTTAGAAACCAGTTTGGACGTCATGTAATTGCAAAAATGTTTGCCATGGTCCGTGATTATAGCTTATGGAACACTAAATCTTGCGATGACATGATTAAATAGGAACAATGCATCAGTTTTTCCATTGTTGTCGTATGCAGGCATCGCTTCGACACATTTACTAAAATAATCTATTGCAATGATTATGTAACTGTGCCCCCTGTCTGAGCAAGGGTTATAGGTCATGACATCAATGCCCCATTTGGAAAAGGATCCAATGGCAACAATTAGATGTAAAGGAGCAAGTGGAGCATGGGTTTTATAGTTATGGATCTAGCATGTGTGACACTTTTGGACCACTATAATACAATCTCTGAACATAATTAGCCAAAAGTAACCAGAACGTAAAAAAATTGGGCGATAGCATAGCCAAACATATATTTGTTGCATGCTCCATGAAAATCATTCAAATCTTTCTCAGCCTCCTCATGAGTGAGGCGTTGTTGGAAGATCGTATCGATACCACGCTGATAAAGGGTGTCGTCGATTATGATATAATCGAAAACCTCGTATCGAATGCGATGTTGATCAAAATGAGTGGTTTCAGGATGAAAATTTTGGGTTTGGAGATAAATGATGATATCTCCATACCAAGAATCAAAATATTCAATCAAAGACAACATTTCAACCAGGATAAAATCATCAGTTGTTGATTCTAATGTGGAAGAGGGAAGGTCGCAAATTAGTTCAGCAATGACTATAGATTTCTTAGACTTGGATTTGATGAATTCCAAATCAAACTCTTAGAGGATAATGATCCACTTCGAGTATTTTCCCCCTATAAATTAACATGATAAGATATAGGTCATAAGGTTACAATCGGAAACCACAATAGTCTTGCGAAGCATAATATAGTGTTGAAATATCTTAACAGCTTGGATAGCTGCCAAAGCTAACTTTTCAACATGAGAGCACTTGGTTTCATTGTCAGTCAAATTATGGCTCAAGTAATAAATAGGGTGTCTGTAACCTAAGTCGTCCTCTTGTACCAATATTATAGCGATAGTGGTAACATTCACAACAAGATACAGAAAATAGTCTCGATGATAATCAAGGGGATACAGTAACAATGATCGAGTTAATACATCTTTCAGGTCATCAAAAGCCTTTTAAGCGGTATCATCCCAATGAAAGGGAACCCTTTTTTCAATAAACAAGTAAAACCTTTGGTAAATTCTATGTAGTTAGGGATGAAGTGACATAGAAAGTTAGACTTCCCTTGCAAGCATTGTAATTGAATGAGAGAAGAAGGAGCTAGAAAATCGAGGATTGTTTGGAATTTCAAGGGATCAATGTGGATTCCTTGTTTGACAAAATGAATCCTAGAAGGCGACCAGATTAAACACATAAGACACATTTATACGGGTTTATTCAGATATTATAGTGTGAACATCATAAGAAGATTTCTCTAAGATGCATTGGATGGTCTTAACGACTCTTAGCGTGGGTAGGAAGATCATAAATGTATGTTTGCACAATATGTTTAATATTGTGAAAAGCATAATTCATTGCCCATTGGAAAGTTGTTCCTACATTCTCAAGACCGAAAAGAAGTTTGCAATAAGCAAACGTACCCTGTGGACAAATGAACGTAGTCTTATGTTGGTCAGATGGGAGTATGTTGATTTTATTGTAGCCAGAGAAGCCATCCATAAATGAGAAAATTTCACTCTCAACGCAATCATCAACAATTTGGTTGATGAAATGGTTGGGTAGTTGTCCTTGGGACAAGCTCTATTAATATCTCGATAATTGACACATACTCAAATCGTACCATATTTCTTCGTTACAAGAACCATGTTTGAGACCCAATCGGTTAAAGGAAAAGGATAAAAGAAACTAGCCTGCAAAATATTTTCAACTTCTACCTTAATTGTAGCAGCGTTCTTAGGGTGGACCAGACACAAATGTTGTCTAACTGGCCTGGCATTCGGATATGTTTCAATTTCATGCACCACAATATTTGGATCAATGTCTGGAATATCTTCGTATGTACAAGCAAACACATCATGAAATTCTTGGAAAAGGGCCTTATAAATATTAAATTGATCTAGTGAGAAAGAGGCACCTATATGGATGTTTCCAATAATCTTGGGCTTAGCTGAAATTTCAATGGGAATAGTATCCTCAATATTTGCCAGGTTTTTCTCAAAATTCACCTCATAAATGGAGATGGGATTCTGAGGTTCCTTAGTCAACTTGGGGGAGAAAAGTATTCAAAATTACTCTCAAGAGTGTTAGGTTGAGGCAATAAATATGAACGATAATGATTATTTCCCAAGGTTTCTCATCTGACATCAAGATCTTCATGATGCTTTTGTTGGTGGGAAAGGTGTCGTCAAAATTGTCAGAGTGTGAAACTAAACCTGAATCTTGAGAGGAATAATCAACTAAATTTACTAAGTTATTTTTTTTATAATTTGTCAAATAGGCCAGGTGAATAGCCTCATAAGCTAACTCAATGGGGTTGAGCAGCATATAGTCACCAAAATATTCAATGTTGGAACTAAGAGGCACTATCCAGGGATCATATGGAATAGTATTAGATGAAATCATGTTGATCAAAGCAACTGTAGGGGGAATGTCAAGAGGAGGAAGCGTGAAAATCTCCATTAAGGAAGAGTCTTTTAATAATAATAATCCAACATTTTCAAAAGGTAGTGGGGTTTTTCCCACAAGATGTACATGTTTCCAGTAGTCTGGTGATCAGTTAAAAAAAAGCAATTTGATCAATGGCCATAATTCCCCCTTGGTGGAGGAAGCAATCATCTAAAAATAGGATGATACTATAGAGGCCATAGCATAAATCTAGGTACGTTACAGTAAGAGGTTATAATATAACTATCTGTCGGTGACCTCGACTTCTACTGAGACTGTCTTACTAGCTAATTCTACTAGCAAGGAATTGATAATTCCGTAATGTTTAAATCCTCTTCCATTAAAAGCTTTGAGCATCGTCAATGACTGAGTAAGGAAAGGAGAACCTAAATCTTTCCCACATGACATCGACATGATGCAAGTAGAGGCACCTTTGTCCACAATGGTGTAGAATACATTTTTTCCTCTAACCACACCTTGAATAATAAATGAAATTTAGGGTGGAATTTTAGGTGTATAATTCTCTTGATTGAACACAAAAAGACCCAAATATCAAGGATATACTCCTCCAATGGATGCTAATAGTGACTTACTTTGAGCAGGACAATTCTGCAAAACTTCGAGAGTGGACATCGTTGAAGGAGCTTGGGCCAAATCTTCAACTATATTATAATTTTGTGCAGCTCTAGCATGGGGGTTAAATGATTATTTATGAATCACCCCTTTGGGAGGTTTAATCGTCACCTCAACAGTAGGTTTCTCAATTTGAGGAGGACCAGATGTGGGTGGAGCAGAACTGGAAGGTTGATCAATAGCCTTTCCAATTGAAGGATCCAGATTACCATAATTTTTGTTTCTAGTGGCCACTAATACATCTTTCTAACACATAAAAAGAGTGTTTTGAGAAGAGGGAGTTGCATCTTGTGAAACTATTTTCACCTCTTGGTTTGGGAAAGGGTTTGCCAACACAGCAGTTGCAGTGGATGCAAATTTCAAAAATTGATTAATTTCTGCTCGATGTGGACAATCCTTGGTAAAATGTTCATCATTACAGATAAGACAAGGGTAACGCAACCTATGCTTCTCATCAAGAGATTAGTTTTTTTTTTTTTTTTTATCATGTGCAAGGTTTTCTTGTTTATTATTGCCTTTACCCTTCTTTTTACTTGTCGATTGCTGATATATGCCTTTCATAAACTGAGCAACATTAATCTCAAAAGTAGGAATAGGAGTAGTAGGAGATGGGATTTGATTAGTCACAGTAGGAGGGGACTTCTAGTTGGATTTACCAGAGGATTTTCTCGATGACTGTGGACTGACGAAACCAATCATGACATCAACAACATGTGATTCCTTAGAGGGAGAAGGTGGAATAGCATGGGCTGGTCGCAGAGCATTAGGTATCTTGTCATAGAGCATGCAAGATTGGGTATAAATCAAATCCCAATATTGAGCATGAGAAATGACTTGCTCTTCTGTAACAACTTTGCCTTTGGCAACATCCTCGATTATAGAAGGAAGTAAGGATTTAATGAACCATTCTTCCAACAACTGATCGTGAATATAAGTTTTGACTAGACAACAATGACGTCTCCCCATGTATATGGTCAGACATATGATTAGAGTCTGATTGTTTCAAGGAGGTCAGAAGTTCAGTAACAGTTTCATAATAAATCAGTAACTGGAAATGAGTTAAGAAGGTTATCATGAAGGTGTTGAAATTTTTGAATGAAGCTATGGGTAATTTGACATACCATTTAGTTTTTGAACCAATAAGAGTTCACTGGAAAAGATGTAAATGAATAGAGTCATCATTTAAGGAGTTGGAAGAACAAAATAAATGATACATCATGACATGGTTTGACAAATCTTCTCCAAGGTTTCCATTAAATTTTGGAATGCCACTTGGCAATTTTGTATGAATAGTCGGCCACCAAGGAGAATTCTAAATTGGGTCATTAGAAAGTCGGGATATATCTAGTAACTCTAGTGTTTCTATGAATGAAAAACACCTAATTAAGTACGTTGTAGGTTGTTAGTAACCTTGTGGGCAAAGTTTAACTGTTGGCGAGGGGTATCCTAGATAAGACAGAATAGATCGACTAATGGGCATTCGCATGCCACCATGGTAAGGAGGATTTTGAAATGAAAGGTAACCCACACTAGATTTCCCATTCCCAGGAAAACCTTAATAAGATTGGAGAGGCTGACCATGGAAATAGTGACCTTGAAAAGGTTGTTGCATAGTTTTCGAATGGCCAATAGGAATTTTTGGTATTCCTTGAAAAGGTTTCCTATATTGGATTTGCATCATATCGGGACCAGGTTGACTAACTTGTGCCTGGTGCATACCATGAATAGGTTAGCTAACCTGAACATGTGATATAATCTATCCAATTTGACTAGTCGAAGTTTTTAATGGAGCTTGAGCAAGTTGGGCAAACGAGATCTGAGAAATCCCCTGTACCATTTGACTAATTTGGGTTCAAGATACATCCTGGATAGGTTGACTGATTTGAAGTGGAGCCTGGACAAATTGGTTGATAAGAATTTGAAGTGTAGCTGAGATGGGTTGACAATTATGAACCTGAGGCATATCCTATATAGGTTGGCCAAAAATAGGAAGGGAAACATTCCAAGGATTATTATCCACTCCTAGAAATGAGGCACCAATGAAAAGAGGACTCAAATAATGTGGAGCACTAACTTGTAGCACTTTATTAGTGGACGGGAACATTCCAGCAATAGGTTCCCCCGCACTAATGGATAAGGAGTGAACAAAGGAAACTTCCCCCCAGGAGGAGGGTACCCAATATACGACGGAGTAGTCTATTGTAAGTGTCCTAATCCACTGATAAATGCACCATATTCCTGCTCCAAAGGATATTGGGGCACAATAGGATGAATAGGTTGTGAGGCACTCATTAAGGAGGGACCAGATGGTATTCTAGTTGAAGAAGGTAAATGAGAAGTCCAAGGACTAGTTGCGCACCATAAAAGGTTCCAGACATTTACTAGTACCCAGGTGGCACTAACGGACCACCATATCGGTGAGTTTCTGGTGAAGTTGCGAACATAGAGGATGTCGCAACTTAGGTCGATTCACTCATGATGGCTAATACAGATTGCGTGACAGCTATTGATTCATTCATGGTTAGACTTCTCAGAGAAATGCATGAGTGAGGGTAGTTCAAAAGTTAATTATAATGAGGAGTTCGATGTAAAGGAGCTTCTAATAAAGTATCGAGGGTACCAAAATAAAAAGCTTGATAAACAGGAGTCTTTTAAAATTTTATAGGAGATTGAGGTCGAGAAATATCTACCTAAATAATTTCCACAATACTCAAAAGACCAGGTGGAAGTGGTTCTCCGTTAGGACCCAAAAACACAAGTTGCGGTTGAGATAAAGGCAGAGAAAAAGAACAATAAGCTATTGAAGTAGTTGGTTCAGTTATTTATGGTTCCTCGAGTCGTATAAACTCAAGTTTTAAAGTGTATGAATCTAAAAATTTAGGTTCTATTACTTCAAGTTCTAATGTTTCAAGAGCTTCAATTTCAACTGCTTCAAACTCACTAGTTTGTAAAGATGTAATTTCAGGTTCGATAAGAAGTGACAGTTTTGGTTGATTAATCTTAGATGTGATTCTAGATGGGGTAAATTTCGATGTAATAGGTTCAGTAGTTTGTGTTTTGTTGTTCTTGCGATGACCATATATTTCCTCTGGAGGTAGAGGAGGCAATCTTTTCATTCTACGCGAAAAAATGGCAATGTTCTTCCACAGTGGATTAATTGATTTTAGAAATTAAAAACACAAATAAAAAGAAAAGGGGTAGCTAGGAAAAAGGGTTTACCAAATCACAGTGAACTGCAATATACAATTAAGTACGTGTAGGAAATCTCCCCAAATGTTGTGTTTGGTGTATCACAGTTAACAAGGTGGCCGACTCAGTTACCTATGGCAGTTTTGCAACCTAGTGGGAACTTCCAAACTATACCTGAAGGTACATGGAAGTGTAGTCCATAGTAGTGTTGTCTAATGTGTAACTGTCTGATGGGGGAATTCTGATATACTCATATGTACGTGGATAGCCATCCAATATACCCAAAGGTACATGGAAAAATGTTCTAATATACTCTAATGTACGTGGAAAACCAACAACCACCCCCGGGTTGTAACGCTGACAAATAATGACAGATCCTATGTTTGACGATGCTAGAAAACGTCTTCTAGCCTAGACCACTAAATGTTTCATTAATTTTCTAAATGCTCCTAAAGTTAATTAATAAATTTTAAAGATGACCTTGATTTAAGTTTCAATTTCAAGGCCCGTAGAAAATTCACCTGAACTCCTACAATGCAACTATATGAGAAAATAACTATTTTTCTTTCGATGAAAACCTATCTAAAGAAGGGAAGAAGTGGCAAACAATGATGAAGCAAACAAGAAATTCTAAATAAGATCTTCAAATTTCATTATTCCAATTCAAAAATGCAAATCCCTAATGCATGAAGAAACAAAATTTTCTTTTATTTTTTGTTTTAATTTTCAATGCAATGAAAAATGAAATATGACTAGATTATTGAAACAAAAGCATTCACACATATCAGAATTGTAACATGAGAGTCTTTTCAACAAATCAATAACTAAGCCAAAGGATCAAAAACCCTAATTGACAAGAAGAAACCAAAAGAATCAAATTCCTATCAAAAAGGTAAAAGACTAGGCAAAGGAAACCACTAAGAACATCTCATTCCCTAGTGGAGTCGCCAAGTTGTTTTATGGATGATTTCTTTCTGTGACCAGAGGCAAACTCCCTAGATCTAGTGGCTTGATCTAGAAACAACATAAACAAAATTGTTATTTTTTCCTTAGAGAAGTTTGAAATGTGGGAAGAGAACTTACTTGGATTCCAGTAACACCCCCTACTCCTAGGTCCACCCGAGAAACCAACTAGCCAGGGTAAACATGTGACGAGAGAGGCTACTATAAGGGATTCAACTTCCTTGGTGACCTTAAGGAAATGGAACCGACATAACATATCAAGCAACCCATCCACATCAGCAACAACACCCTCAGGAGACATTTCAGCCACTCAGACATCCTTTCCCTAAGTCCCACTCATGAATTAAGCCTTTTAATCCCTAGTTTCTCTCATGTTATAGGCATGACAATGTCCAACAACCCAAAGTCGCTCTCATGGGCATATGTGCTAGTGACTGTGGACTTTTCTCAGTATACCTGTGCTAGCAACCCCGAGATTTGAGCCACTTTTCTAACCCAGAATTCCGCCTCTGCCCAGAACTTATTATAACCTTCAGAATCCATCAAAGACATGATGACAATATAAAAAAATCAAAAATAAACCTCAGGACTAGGCCTGAGCATCCCCAACCAGGACTAACATTCTGTCAAACACTTGGCATCAATGCAACCTATGGGTCTAGGATACAAGATAGAGCATAAATGACTGAAATAACTTATGAAACATAACCAGAAGGATCACCTCCTTCTCCCTTGAACTATTATATCATCAATTAGGTCTTTCATCCATCCATTCAACAATTACAAGTAAATACATGAAATAACCATGACATGAACTAGTCATTGAACCATGGTTATAGCCAGCATAAAACGATATAAATATCAAAGATATGACAGCCATTAAATCCACATATAAAGCAGTGCAAAATTAAGAGAAATTGACTTTTATTAATCATAGGCAAATCTAACCAGGTTCGGGACTTCCACGTACCACCGGACCATAGACATCATTGAAATAAATCTCTCTTTCATCCAATCTCCCTTGTGCCATATTCCAAGAATCAATGTGGGATCTCATAAAGCAACCAATCCAAGAAAAACCAAGGGAATCCAGAGGTTAAACCACCTCCATCCTCACCAAACGTGATCACACCAAAATCGGTGCTTCGATCACAACCAAATCAAACTTTGAATGCCATCCAGAATCCATCACTATCCTTGAGGAATTTCGTGTCTCCTTGTCTTTCAAGATTTACTGCAATCCAATCCTAAATCACTAGGCCCTAAACTGAGACCAGCCTCTCAGGCTTTACCATAATCCAAACCCGAATCACTAGGCACTAAACCGAGACTTCTCCCTTCGGTTTTACAATGTATCCTACCAAAACCAATCAAGGGATTCCTAGGCCTTTGGGAACAAACCTTGAGACCACCTCTGCCCTGGATTCCGAAATCCATCCGGAAAACCAAAGCTCAAAACCAAGATAAACATACCAACATACCATGTCATCTGGAAAAAGGAAAGGCTAGGTTGAAAACCACTATCATAACCCAACAAAACCATGTCACTGGCAACAAGAAAACCATACACCAACATGCAAACCATGCATGTCCAAACCAGCTAGGAAATCACACATGCAAAAGGTTATCTGCAAGTATTCCTGTTGAAGCTACCTGGTCCTGCTTTTCCTCCTTGATCCTTGCTTTTGCTCCTTTCCCTTTGCTTGTGTTTCCTTCCTTGATCCAAATCTAGAGTGTTCCAAGAAAACTCTAAGTGACCAAGAGTGAGAGAGAGAGAGAGAATAATGAGAGAGATCTAAACTTGAACTGACAAAAGGTTACCAATTGATCCTCAGAACCCTTTTTATGAATGAGGCCTCTATTTTCTTCATTTTCCATTATTTTCCTTCATTTTCCTCCTCACATGCAACCTGTGACCTTTCCTCTTACTTTTCTCCTAATTTCCTTTATTTTCATAAATAAATGTGCCAAAATGCTTTTTTTCCTTTTAATGCCTTTGCCAATTTTCCTTAGCCAAAACACACATCCAGTGATCCCCACTAGGATATTTTTTCCCAACATTCAGCTTGGAATAAATTTCCCTTAACCGTGGTCTTATTTTGCTTTATTAGCTTTTATTAATGGGAATTTTCACCGAGGTTGTTACAATTCTAATTCAAGTGTCTCCCTTCTCCCCGCTTGCAAGCTTTAGCTCCAACTCAAAATGCTAAAAGTGGAACCTACAACACATATAAAACAATCAAGAGAACCAAAACATGCAAATAGTATATACAAACTAATCTAAACAAGAATCCAAGGTTTCATCATTATACATGAACATAAATGAGACACAATGTACAGGAAAACAAGGCACTTTTGTATTAATAGAAAGAAGGAGAAGAGTACAACCCTTATATAATTCTTGACGATGTAGATCTCTCCCACCTATCTTGTCCTTCCTTTTCACAATTACAATCCTTCAATCGTTCCTCAAGAATATGGATGGTTTAAGGACCTCTAAGCACAAACAATTCACATAAGGGCATAAGAGTCTCCAAAAGCCAACCTAGTCCCAATAGCAGGCAATGCATTTATAGGAGAAGTGAGGAGGTTGTAGATCCATCAAATTAGGGTAAGATCTGCTTTAGAAGGGGATAAGCTCCATGGGATAAGAGATAAGAGATCATTTGTAGAAATTTGAGGACATCCTTAACAGAGGATCAAAACTTCCACGATAGCAGCCTCTAGAATCATAAGCTTTGAAATTATTTTTAATTTTTTCCTTGTTTCAAGGGCCATCACACTTGCAGTAAGGGCAGCCTACTCTAACCAGTACTTTTCCCTTTGATGCAACCTACATCATCAGACTATCTAAACTAAGCGAGTGCGATGGGGACCTAAATCAAGGTTTTTAGCGAATACAATGCAAAATTATTGGAACTTCTAGAAAGAGGATGCTTTTGCCTTTGTCGGGGATAATCGCAAGCTGTGAGAGGATGATGATTGATCCTTCTTCAAGGTCATTTATTTAAATGCGAAAAAAATGTCCTATAACACATACTTTAATCTAAATACATCCAATGAATCAATTTTCATTGAATTACAACATAACAAATGTTAATAATTATTGTAGAATGTTTGCAACTTGTATATATACGTCATTTTCAACTAATCAGTATGCAAAATTTAGCTTTTAACATATCTTCTTTGTAGCCCTTAACAATTCTTAGTAGTTTTTTTCTCTTTTTTTTATTAGCTTATGTTGATTTTGAGCATTTATATGCATCATTTGTTAGTATTGAAATAGAATTTTTTAACATTAATCCATAGAAATCAACTGCTAATCCAAGGCACGCCATAAAATTAATTTGCACATACAATCAGGGGGCTAGTACCCTTGAGGGGAATGACTCCAATGACTCAGTTTAGCAATTATTATAACCGTGTATTCAATTATTTTATGGCTTTAAAGATCTAGGCTTCCATCCCCTTCTTCCCCTTGCAATACCTACAAGGGTGTTTCTGTGTCTTGCTAGAGCTCTACTTTTGGCATCAACAACCTTCACCAATGAGCAATTGTGTGATAGAAACTTGGGAAATTCCACCTATGAGAAGGAAATGTTTGTTTATCTTCGTGTAATTGATATGTGGCATCCTTGCTTGATGAAGCATCATTTTCATAATTAAAATAGACCTTTGTAGCTTGAAATATTTCTTGGATCATAAGTTGTCCTCCCCGTAGTAGAAAAAGTGAACCACATAAAGTGGACTATGATATTATATCCAAGGGGAAGGAAAATGTGGTGGTCAATGTTCTCTCTAAGAAGTGTTATGAGGAATATTTTCCGTATATTTTATAGAACCCAACTAGCTACAAGCGATACACTAGGAATGGTTAATGGTTGTGAAGATCATGCACATTATCCACCAACCACAAGTTGAAATGGGAACATGTTGGCTACACTTGGTAGAATAATCAACTCCTATATAAAGGTCACATATTTTATCTTCAATGATCCACATTTAAATCCCAATTGTTCTTTGAAATACACTCCTTTCCCATTGTGGGTCATTATGGATTTCATAAAACATATGAAAGGATTGAGCATCCATTATTTGAGGAAGGCATGAAGAAGGGCATTTTCACCTTTATGGTCGAATGTGAAACTTGCCAATAACACAATGGGGAAACAATAAATCCTATAGAAACATTAAAAATGTTACTTATTCTTTCCATATGATAGACTAACATTTTTATGGGTTTCATTGTGGAGTTACCAAAATCTGGCAATAAACCAATGATCATGGTAGTTGTTGATTGGATTTCTAAATATGCCCATATCTGTGCCTTATGGCACAATCAAGGCCTCCATAGTCACCCAACTAGTTGTTTATTTCTAAACTCCATTGAATGCCTAAATCCATTATGATTGATTATGACCCTACCTTCTTCTTTTTTTTAACCTAGAAAAACTATTTATATTGTATATGTTAGCGTTTGAAATTTCACCTCAGGCTGAGAAAGGCAAATCTCAAAGCTACATCAAACCATTCAGCCTCGTAGCTAGCCCTACGGCGCAGGAGAAGGCTCTCTCCGGTATATCTCGTAAAATCTTCAATGGATGAGATGACCAATAAGGTAACACTGATATTAGGCTAGTAAACCGATTAGAAGGATTGATTTTGAAATTTTTGGGTTTTTGGTGGCAAATTGAGGAAGTGGCAATTTTGGGTGCGGGGATTTGACACAGTTTCTGCAAGGGGTTCTTTGGGGCGAGATAGGAGACAGTATTGATGCCTTAAGCTGAGGTGAATGGATGAGAAAGACAGGTGAGGAGCTAAGGAGGGCAAACAATAACTTTGAATCCTCCCTAAACAGTAGAAAACATGGAAATTAAACAAACTTAAAAGCAGAGCATGACAGTCATGAATTCTTACTTTAACACTTCGTTTTTTTAATGTGCAGAAGGAAAAGAAAGGAAATGATTCACATAACACACTTACAGGTACATAGAGAAGCACACCATCAATACATGTAACCACAAGAATCCCAAAAAGGACTGCAAAACCCTGGTCTTCCTTAGCCAAAAATTGCAGAGATACAGTGAAATAATACAATGATAACTTCTCCCTCAAGAGTCCAACCTTCCAACCCTTGAAAATGATTGAGAAAATACATGATATAGGAAATCCAACCTCTTCCCTTTCCTCTAGGGGTCGAGCTCATCCTTCTAGGAGCTGTTTCAACCACTTCTAAACTTAGCACTACAAAATAGGCAGTCAAAACAACTTGCCTCTATAAACTTGGAAACTAATTCATTCATTTAATTTTTACCCTTTTCATGAATGAATCTTCTAGAAGTGTTAAACAAGAGTAAAAGTGTCTTAGATTTGCCATAATTACATCAAAGATAATCATCTTTCACCCCAAAAAGTCAAACTGGAGCCAAACTGCGTTTTCTGGGCTGAACTGGTCAAATCTGGCAAAATTTCCTCAAAAGGTCGCACACCTTTTCTCAAAGGGTCTCACACTTTTTCAGCTCTGTTTGGAGGCCTTCCCGTTATCAGAATTGGGTGCAGGATAGCTCGTTCGAAAGGTCTGCGAGTCTACTT
>APFE030288367.1:129880-193686 GCA_000404065.3 Pinus taeda | reverse complement strand
GACCTTGACACTTCAAAATAACTTTGTAAGAGCATGTTTGATCACTGGAGGAAGGCTGTAAAGACTGACACTAACATTGGCTCCAATGGGGATGGTAGCTCCTTGGAGGTGCCAAGAACCTTAGACCTCTGGGAGAGCAGATCAGTGCCTTATCCATTGGGCAATGGAGTCATTATTTCGGAAAACGACACAAGACTTTGACTCATTTATTGAACGAAAACTTGACTGAAAACTGAGTGAAACTTAACTGAAGCTTGAATCAAACCGACACAATTATGAAATCAACATGACTGAAAACTGACTCACAAACTAACTTAACAACAAGACTAAAAATTGACTCATAAAGGACTCATGACTCAACTAGAAACTGACTCAATACTTTAACACAACCGACAAACTGAAAATGATGCTCAAAGTGGAGCTTATTCATCAAAATCTACTCTAACAGTTTCATTCATCACCTGATCAAGTGAAATGAAACAACCAATGCAACTAAGTAAGCATCACATCTGCTGTTGGAAATCTCCGCAAGTTCTCGCTTATGACCAACAAGAGAGAACTACTGAAAGGCAACTCCCATGACAACTTAGAAATAGATCCAATGAATGATATGGATGCTCTATCCACTTCCAAAAATACTGCATAAGGATCATAAAATTCGAGCACACTAGAACTTAGCTCACCCAATGGATTACTTCTTTTCTCCTCATACCATGAATACAAACTTTGATCTGAGCCTTGTGACGAGACCTCTGCTAAAAATGACAAAGAAACTGGCTGCCGGATCAAATTCATATCAGCACATGTTTCAAGCTCACATGTAATCAATGAAGAAAGACTTTGACTACAAACCTCATCCAAAACATCAGCTATTGGATCATGAAAAACTAGAGAAGACTGCTGCAACCCATTTTCTATTGGTTCTAATGTGATTACATGCTGCTCATTCTTTACTGAAGATGTATTATGCAAAATTCCCTTCAACAGCTGAAATGATTCAAAATAGAAAGGAAGGGAACCTTCTTGTATCATTTGATCTAATATGTCAACTTCCATGCCTTCATCTGCAACTTGACAATCAATGGCTTTCGGGATTTGCAAATCTGAATATGAGAATTCTTGAACAAAATCTTCATTGCTCTCAAGATGCTTCAAATCAAGACTTGTTGACATTTGATTTCTGATTGCATGGAAGTTGTCTCTAATGAACTGACATGAATCAAAACACAAAGGTAAAGATCCTTCACTTACTTCAAAATTTGCTGCACTTTCCTCATCAATGTCACAGCTGATATGTGATGGCTGAACATTGTTTTCAAACTGCTGAAAATGAACTTCTTCCTCCCACAAACTAGCTGCTTGTTTGTATGTAAGATTAGCTTTTGTTTGGAGAACATAATCATCATCATACTCATCAAACTGAGGCAAATCATCACTATAAAACACATCATCAAGCATGCATGTCATATCAACAGCTCTCTCTTCTTCACAATGATCTATAAAACAATCATTACGACAACTAGGGTAAGAAACAAAATGTTTCGGATCAGCAACTTGTTCTTTTTCAAACAGCGAACCATGACCTAGAACATAATCATCATTCCTTGCGTTGATCTTGTCCATCATCTTTTCCACTGCACTTACCAAAATGTCAAGCTTCACCTCTAGAGATGCTGATTCGGCCGGATCTATGTTTTTCATCTCTTCTTCTTTCAACCTTGCTCATCCGATCAGCAGATGCGCCTCTACGTTTACTACAATGTTTTGCATCTCATGAAGTATTGAAATGTCCCTTTCTCTTAGCTGAAACTCCATCTCCGGATCAAAGGCACCCAGGTAGTGCAAGAGAGAAGATCTAGGAGTAGGCCTTATATCGACTGGGATTGAATAATAAACTTGATTAAATCTGGCTGAAAACTGTTGTACTGTCTCCCCTGGCAATCTTTTCAAATGGTTATACTCTTCAACAATCAAGAAAAGGTTCTGCCCGATCATCCACCTATCGAGAAAAACTTTGACGAACTGCTGGAAATCTGATATGCTTGCATCAGGCAAGGCTTTGAACCAACTCTTCACTTTGGCTTGCAAAGAAAGAGAAAAAAGCCTAATATTAACATCTTCTTCATCAACTTCAAATAGATCTAGAAAATTCTCAAAATTCTGCACATGTTGCTCAGTGTTGACATTCTTACTTTCACCATCAAACCTTGGCAGGTATAGATCATAATTTTTGGGGAAAGCATGAAGAACAGAAGGTAAAACAAGAGGTTTATACCGATCTGGAATTTTACAAGGTGTAGGGGTATGTACAGTATGTATAGAGTCAGTCTTAGTCTTTTGAGGTTCATCAATCTGAAGATGGTCATCAAAAAATTCGGAAAAAGGATCTTGATCAAGCTCAAAAGCATGCAAATCTTTGGAATTCACAATCTTCAAAGGGAAAGAATCAACTGCAGGCCGAGGATCTCTTCTCAAATACAATATACATTGCAAAGCCTTCTTTACATTCTTGGGAAAAGAGAAGAAATAATTTATGACAAAGAAAAAAAGGTCTTGGATGAAATTCTAACTTGAGTACCTGATCTGTCCATGTTGTTCTTTCATGTTTCTGCTGGTCGGGATCATCCTCCAGTGGAGTCTTTGGATCTGATCTCGAAATTGAGTTAGAGTCGCCTAGTGAATGATTTCATCCTGTCAAGTGTCTGATCGTTGTTCACCATCAACAATCAGATATGAACTTGATACATATACTGGGGTAAAGTGTCAATGAAGTGCTATGTTCACAAGCTCACGGAGATTGACTGAAGCAACGTTTATCTACTAACGCTGATGTAAAACAAGAGCGTGTTCGAAGGCTACCTGGCGTATCTTCAGACTCCGTCTAATACTTATGAAATAACACATCAATGAGCAAATGATAAGTTTGTTCTTCCCTAGTGGAGTCCCCAGTATGGTCGCCAGTATGTTAGCATTTGAAATTTCACCTCAGCCTGAGGTGAAATTTCAAACGCTAACAGTATAATCTGCAGCTTGCTCGTGGAAGATACATCAAGAATTACATATAGAATCCTTGTAAATTTCTATCATTTTTCTCATATCTGAAAGATATGTTAAAATTTCCTGAGGAGAATACTATTAAGCGACAAATATTGGGTTTTTGCAGGTGTATACATTACAAAATTTCCCTAGCATAACACAACATTTAGAAAACATAAACTAATCATTGATAATAAATTCCTTGATGACTATGAATCTAATATGATGAGTTGAACTACATTGGGTTTAGTTAATTTTTGAGTTAATAAACTCCATTGATGGATAATTGGTGGCCTAATTTGGCCATTTATGTGAAATTATCCTACTTTCAATTTGCATCCATCATTAGTGAGCTTGTATGCTTCTTTG
Organism: Pinus taeda; assembly: GCA_000404065.3. NCBI lineage: Eukaryota > Viridiplantae > Streptophyta > Pinopsida > Pinales > Pinaceae > Pinus > Pinus taeda. Next base: position 190,281 of record APFE030288367.1, on the reverse strand, counting down.
TTATGGTCTCGTAACACATGAAAGTATGTTATTGATGGAATGTTTTTTATCATTTTTTGTTCTCTTTTCATGATACTTTCTAGAGATTTTTCCTTTTGGATTGAGCCTTTAACTAAAAGCTGCAAAATAAGGAGGGATTCTCCCAATATTATGAGCTCTTTCACCTACTTATCTTTGGAAATCAAGAGGACCTTAAAAACACCATGAATCTCTACCTCATTATTTGTCATATTAACAAGTCCCCATGAATACATGAACACTTTGTCATCCTCAGGGCCATAAAGAGCCCTTCCCCTAATCCATATTTATGTAGGAATGAAATGAAATACATATTTAAATAGAAACATAGAGCTACAATTAAAATTGAACTTCAATTCATTAATAACAAAATACTGAAAATTGTTTACATATAGAATGGAAATAAACTAGCTCAGGCGATGGTAGCTTATATCTAAAAAGCAATGTGGCATCTGCATGCCTTTGAACAGTGTTAAAATGAGGTTCACATGCCTTTTTATTAATAAGAAACAAGTTAAAACACAAAACATACAATAACCTAACCCTAGGGAATGAAGCACCAAAAGTTTGTGGGCCCTGTTGGGGTTAGTTGGTACACCAACTTCCCAGGATTGTAACTTTGGCATACGATCTTCATTTGACCCATACGATACCTTGTCAGAAATATCTATCTAAGGACTACAAATTTTGACTGTAAACCCCTATCACAACATAAAAGTTTTCCATTTAAAAAAAAAAATGTCGTTTAGAGCCTCAAAACGGCTCCAAAAGTCCAAGACTTGAAAAATAGCCAAAAACAATAAATTGTGCTATAATTAAGGAAACTGAAAGAAACAATGTTGGGCATCCAATTGGAATAGCCAAGTGACCACCAATATCCACCTGGATCATTCCTCCTCCCTTAAGAACCAATGGTCCCCATTGTGTTGAGTGCCTCCATGAGATGGGGATTTTTTTGTTGAACTTGATCCCTGGTGAACCACTTTCCCTGGTGCAAGGGTTGGCCAGCTTTAACAACTTAGTATAGTTGGATACTCTGTTTGTGAGTGTTCTTATCTACGTGTCCATGATTTGATCAATTGTGGCCTATTCAATGCAGTCTGAGGTCAGATTTGTTGGTGTCAACTACTCAGCAATGTTTGATGTCTCTAGCAATGGTGGAATGTATGGCCAAAGGTGGTCCACATTGAATACAGGGTGCAAGCAAAGGAATGGGGGGATACTGAGATAGAAAGAATTGTCTCCCATAACCTTGGTGATTATTTAAGGCCCGTATCAAAGTGGATGAATCTTATGATGGGCTCTAGCGAGGTACTCTTTCTACAAATGTAACCAAACTTTGTTTTCCACTTGAAACTTATGGGGCACTCGATGATGATTATTGCATTGTTTGTATTTGGCATTGCATTTCTCCAAGATGTCAGGATCTTGTTGGTGGATGTGTTTAATGTGCTTAATAAACCCAGTGGCTTTATCAACTTCAGACTAAACATGGGCAGATTCAGATTCTTCATATGTAGTTGCAAAAGGCAATTCAACATCAAGGGGACATAATGGTTGAAATACCAGGCCCACTTCAAAGGGTTTGTGGCTAATCGAGCTATGGAGATCTCCATTATAGTTGTGTTGCACATAGGGAAGACTCTTATCCCATGTCCAAAGATGCTTAGAGTTGTACATGCATAATATGTGCACAATCATCTTGTTGACTACCTTTGTCTGCCCATTAGTTTGGGGGTCGAATGTAATCGACTTGGTAAGCTTGGTATCTAACAATGACCAAAGGCTCGACCAAAATGTGCTTAGGAACCTTCTATCTCAATTTCATATAATTTTCTGTGGGATCCCAAAATGTACACATACTCGTTTAAAGAAGATTTTGGCAGTGGCCTCTACTGTGATACTCTTCTTACGGGTAGCCAATATGGCCATCTTAAAAAAAAATCGACGACCACAAATACACAGTCATTGCCATGCTTGGTAGAAGGAAGGCCAGGCATATAGTCCATGGAGATGGATTCCAAGGGCCAACTAGGAGTAGGAAGTGGAGTATACAAGCCTTGCTTCTTAATGGTTGGCTTGGTGATGGCACAGGCAGTGCAGGATCTAGTGTATTTTCCAACATCATATCGAAGATTTGGCCAATAAAAATACTTCTATAGTATGGCCACATTTTTCTCCACACCAAAGTGTCCTGTGACCCGACTATAGTGCACCCCCCAAATCATCTTAGCACACTCCCATGAAGGAACACAAAGGTGGCCTAGGTAGCATAATAATGCATCCTAGAGGTGGAAGTCTGGAATTTTCTTACCATCCACTAGCAGCTGGTATTTGGTGGCAAACTTTGGACCATTTTTGTATAGTCGGGGCCATCCAGAGGTCTTGTGATCACAAGAGTTGTGAAAAGTGGCCAGTGTTGCAACTGGGGATTGACTAAGGAAATCTGCAACATGATTGGTTTTTCCCTTCTTATATTTAATATTCAAAAGGAATTGTTGAAAATATGTGGACCACTTTTGATGGGGATCGTTCTGCAACTTCCCTTAGCTCTGTATGTAGGGATTTACTTGGGTGACTATCTCCTTTCCCATAATGTAATGTTTGCATTGCTGGCAATCCTGCATGATGGAATCCATCTCCTTATCATAGGTGGGGTATTTTGGAATTGCGTTGGAAATTGTCTCATTGTAATATGCTATCAGATGCCCTTACTAGGTGAGAATTGCACCAATATCATAGTCAGATGAATATGTCTAAATCTCAAATGGTTATTGCGGGTTTGGTAATGTGAGTACTGGTGCAGATAAGAGGTGGTGCTTCAGCTCAACAAACGCCTTCTATTGGGACTCAGACCAGAAAATATTTGATTTCGCTCCGCCCTTGGTAACTTCACTCAAAGGCCAAGTGATGTGAGAGAATCCCAACACGAACCAATGATAACAATTGGCAAGGCCCAAAAAGTTGTGAAGATTTGTTAGAGTGGTCGGGGCTGGCCAATCCCGAATGACTTGGATCTTAGCTAGATCCACATGCACGCCTTGCTTGTCAATGATGTAACCCAAATATTGGACCTGGCTCATGCCAAAGGTGTATTTCTCCAAGTTGGCACATAGTTCGTGTTGCCACAGGACTTGAATAACTTGTCGAATGTGTTGCAAGTGCTCTTACCAACTCTTACTGAAGATAAGGATGTCATCCAAATATACAACCACAAACGAGTTGGTAAAGGGCCACAATATGTCATCCATCAACCTCATAAAAGTTGCAGGGTCATTTTTCAACCCAAAAGGCATGACCAACCACTCAAAAAGACCCTCCTTGGATTTGAAGGTCGTCTTCCATACATCTATGGGTTCTATTAGAACCTTGTGATAACTAGATTTTAAATCGATCTTTTCGAAATACTTGGCCCCTTTGAGTTGGTCAATAAGGTCACCAATCTGTGGGATTGGATACCTATTCCTAATAGTGGTTTTATTTAGTGCCTGATAATAAATGCAACGTCTCCAGGTCCCATCCTTCTTTTGTACAAGTACAATCGAGCTCCCATAAGATGAGGAACTTGGTCGGATGTTCCATTTTTGCGGAAACTCCTGAATATATCGCTTGATTTCTTCATTTTCCATAATAGAGTAGCGATATATATTCCCATTGGGTTAAGGCACTCAAGGAGTCAAATCAATTGAATGCTTGACCTGATAGTGTGAAGGTACCCTTGTGGGCAAGGAGAAGATGTCCTTGTATTCTTCCATGACCTTATCCACCTACTCCTGCTGCGTGGTGGAACCCTTCACAAGGGCCATGGATGTTGTCACAATCTTCCCCTTACTTTGAGAACAAATAAAAAATGAAACAAATTTGTTGGTTTGGGAGATGATCTTACTGCATTTCTTAGCAAAGATCAAAGAGATGGCGATAGGAAAAGCTACCTTTGATATGTTGTATAACTTACCGCCCAAAGTAATGATAATAGTGTGAGGCCTCAACTCATACACAACATGATGCTTCCACAAGTATGGTTGGTGTAATAATACATCACAAACTTCAAGAGGATAAACGTCACATAGTACGTCATCCAAGTTTGATGTTATAGGGAAGATGAGATTGTTAGCTAACACGGAGATCTTGTCCTTGGTGGAGCCACCCAAAGGTGTATAGTTGCGGGAGGTGGTGTGGTTTGTAGGCTCATTCGCTTAATGACCTCTGCTAAGATGAGGTCCTTTTGGCTTCCACTGTCAACAATGAACTATGGTGGAGACCCCTTCACCCACATCTGTGAGTGGAAGAGACACTCCCCTTCCTCAAGATCTTTGAGCTCAATATTCTGGATCTTGGTGGTGGCAACATTGGTTTTGGGCTCCGCATCAATAATATGCTTCACTTTTTTATTCCCCTGATCAAGTTATGGCTCAGAGTCAGAGCATACATCTGACTCTGAAGCCTTCATCTCGACCACTAGTGACTGCTTGGCTCGGCACTCACTTGTGTTGTGAGTGGGGCTCTTATGGAACTCACACCACTTTCCTGTGTCCTTTTTCTTCGTGGTGTTTTTCTTTGCTTGCAGTTTCGATGGTTTTTCATGGGTCACCTCACCTTGGCTTTGTCCTTTTTTCTGCAATTTGGGGGCGTCTTTCCCTTACTTCGAATTCACAAATCCAATGTCTCGCTTCTTCTGTTTAAATTTTTGCTCAATCTTGACAGCATATTGATAGGCGGAACCAAGCAAGGAGATAATAGTAACTCCATCTCATCTTTGATGGACTTGTGTATACAACCATGGTAATTGACTAACATATGTTGCTCATAATCCTTGATACCCAACTTTGTGCGGAGGGTATGAAAAATATTTGTGAACTCTGGCACGTATTACTCCCTTCCCGTCGTGGTGTGGTACATTTTTTGTACATATCTTCATAGCTCCCACCAGTTCTTGACGTGGGGGGTATATTTGAGGAGTGAAAAACTAGTAACATTTTCCCTATTAGAAAAATTGTGAACCAAAAAATATCCTTCCAACAAATTTAACCATTTATCTATGACATCTACATCTATCTGGACTTCAAATATGGGAATGTCAAAATTGACTTGTATCTTAAAGGGATTCGCGCCTCTAAGGTGGTTTTTGGATGAATATGCATCGCCTATGGGCATCTGTCAAAGGATCTGGGAAAATTTGTCACTCATCTCATTCCTTTGTCACTCTAGGGATTCTTCAAGAAATATTTTGAAAGGATCTCGTGCTCCCTCGTCTTTCTTTTCTTCTGCTATGGGAGGCCATTGGGGTCGACAAGGTAGGTCTTGCAAAGGTTCAACTAGTTCAAGCCTTAACTCCATATACCCCGATCTTGTTGGGGACATGCACAGAAAAACAAAGAAAGAGTAGACCGCTCTGGTACCATCGATCCAGATTTATGTAAGAACAAAATGAAATATGGATTTAAACAGAAATACAGAGCTACAGTGAAAACTGAACTTCAATTCATTAATAACAAAATATTGAAAATTGTTGACATGCAGAATGGAAATAAACTAGGTCGACCAATGGTAGCTTATCTATGAGAAGAGATGTGGCAGCTACATGTCTCTGAACCGTGTTACAATGAGGCTTGCAAGCATTTTTATTATAAGAAATAAGTGAAAACTACAAACATTCAAAAAACTAACCCTAGGAGATGAAGCGCCAAAAGTTTTTGGGCCCCATTGGGGTTAGTTGGTACACCAACTTCCCGAGGTCGTAACTTTGGCATATGATCTGTGTTTTATGTGTACGATACCTCATTGGAAAGATCTATCTTAGGACTACAACTTTGAACTATAAAATCCTATTATGAGCCCTAGGTTTGCCTGTTTTTCAAAAAAACGTCATTTAGGGCCTCAAAACGGCTCTAGAAGTGCAAGACCGAAAAAATAGCCAGGTGATGCAGAGCTCTTCCAAATGATGCACAAAGGCTTTTCTTCTAGGAGATGGATTTCAGGATGTGAATATTTAATCGTTTCCCTTAAGTTTTGTCTAAGTAGTCCCTGGCTTCAGTCCTTTCTATGGTGTGCATACATTTTCCAATTAACTTCTTATTGTCCAATACACTAGGTCCACCTCATCCTAATGCTCTCCATGTCACTGGCTCTTCCACATCATCTTGGTCCTTGTCATACTGACACTTCCCTCGAGTGCAACTCTTTTAACCTTCTGAGGAAAGAAATTTGAGGACGTGCCACCTCAAGCCTGTCTCTTGACGGCTATTTGTTGATGGAACATCAATTCCATCCCCCAACTCCTGTCAGGTGATAGACTACTGCCAAAAGAGAAGAATGACTAAGTGTGTAGCTCCTCCATCTATGTATTCCAATCATGGCCTTGTTAAATCTCTTAATGCAAGATTTTACGAAATTTTTATACTGATGTCGGTGCCTCTATCTCTCATATCAATAACCTCAATGGTTCCAGTGTTAGATAATATAGGGTTTATGATATGGGTGTGAATGCTTATGTATCGCTCATGGGGATTAAATAAATATCGGTCACAACATAATACCCTACAATGTTAATAATATAGAAGTGTGCAATCAAACCATAAATATATGTGATCTCATAAGGATTGAATTGGCATAAATTAGTTCAATTCCACTCGCTCAACACTACTTGTTTTATTAAATTCAAATAATAAATAAAAATATGAGTGGGCATCCTTCCATATCCATGAATAGTGGATTAGATAGCCTAATTTGGCTTCAAACGAAACCTCTCAACCTCTCTTAACAAAATCCTAATAATAAATATTTTACATGGAAAACAAGGAATTCTCCTAATCTAACCAAGTCCACGCTTTGAGGAACCAACTTCTTTGGTAAAAATGGTTGACCCTCTCGATAAATTGAGTTTTACAATGCTCTTGCATCGTACTCCGAAGGAAAAAATTCATGATCTCCTAATCATGAGTCTTTTGTTATCGAAGTCCTCTAGGATCCCAAATTTTATGTTGTAACTTGCCATTTGTTTTATTGTTTTGTTGTTGCTCTATTATTGCCTTGAACCATCCAACATCCCAAACCTAATTATTCTTTTGTGCACTATTTTCTCCAACTTTCATTATCAATCATCTACCCATAGCTACAGTGATCATTGTGGCTCATCCACTTGAGAGTCATTATCCTTGATCTTTCTCCTTTCACTTTTTCTTGTTGTTGATTCCTACATCTTTGAATTAGATACATCACTCCTTGAAAAAAAAATTGGAACTTACACCAATGATTTCTTAAGGTTCTAAAATATTTAAAATCCTACTCCATGCATCCTTTGTTAGTTATCATGTTTTGTAATTCTTCCATCATTATCATCTGTTGTTCTTAAATTGCTTCCTTTAGTTCCTCTGGTGTAACGATCCATGTTTCCTTATCTTGTTGACTTATAGAGGTTATATTACACAACTCCCCTGCTACTTTTGTTTTCCACATATCCATTGTCTCATGTGGAATCCTTTCGTCCTCACAATTAAAAATATAAAAGCAAGATTTCATATGTTGCCTTGTTGTCGTGAAAAAATTCTCTTAAACCTCTAAATTTTTCCAATAGTTTATTACATTTGGGGTGTCTCCAATTACACTTTCCTAAGAAATTCTTTGGCTTTCACTTCCTCTTAAACTCGACAACAATATTTTTCTACACATTGCAACTTTACCTTTTTGGAAATATTTCTTTGCTTCAGCAACATCAAATGTAAGAGTTGTAAAAACTCTTATTCTATCATTCCAAGCCTCATATTTTGGATTGTCTCCATCTTTAAGACCTCTTGGATTATCTTCATCTGCACAAGTAAATACATCTCTAAAAACATTCTGCAAATACAATTAACATTTAAATTTTTTTAATTCATAATCAATTGTGTTTTGCATTTATCTTCTCCTTCAAATTCTTTGAATGTTCATGTTGTTGATATGCACATGACACAGTAAAATTTCCATGTCCTTTTACTATTATCTTTTCTTCCATAGTTACATTGGTGCACTCCTCTATCATCCATCTCACATTCTTGCAGTCTAAGTCATTTCCAACCCAAACGACTTCCTACATTCCTTCATTTCTGTCAAATTTCTTCTAACTGCCTTCAACATTTTCTCCTTGTGCCCTTGTTGTATTTAATCTGTCTCTTTGATACTTGTCACTTGATAAAACATTATGTTCTTCATCAAACCAGAAATCATACTTATTATTATACCTTTTGTTGTCTTGAAGCAATTTCTTCCATTCAACTATCAACATATGATGTGTGAGAGTTAGAAGAGTTCTCTCCCACATCCCTTCACAAATAGTCAAGGTATCTAACTTTTGGAAAACTCCACCACAAGATTCCATTTGTTGTCTAATTTGCTTCAAAGGATTACTCCATCCTTTGTTTATAAAATCCTGAAAATCTAGTTTCCATCTTGTTCTTTTGGAAAGGATTCTCTCTTAGAACCCTTTTGCTATGTTCAAAAAAAGTCCTTTGACCACCTTTTTTTAACACATATTCACATTGATTTAACAAAATGGAATTTTCTACAGGTGAATTCATTACCTTAATATCTTCGTCTTTAATTCCAGGTTGTTGTAATGCCTCTTCTAGCAACTCTGGTCCTTCATTGAAATATTCAGACATTTCTTCTGAGTACTTCTTCTCATCCTCAGTCATCATTTACTTAGTTTTAAAAATGTCTCATTCTCTTTTCTGATCATTCTCAATAAATGTAAAATTCCCTATTTTTTCATATGCAATAGTTATTTCTATATATTTTGCAATTTCCTAGCCATATTGAACATCATCATCACTATTTTGCAGAATAACTTCCTGTTCTACATCACTCTTCTTCCATAACAACTTCTTGAATGTCTTCTGATTCTTGACTTCTTATAACTTCATCTGAGATTTTTGAAATACCTTGAGCTAAGTTCCTCTAACCAACTCTTCTTTCAATATTCACATTGTCTGGATTCAAAATTCTGCAAAACATATGTCTTCTCCTCTCTTCCCAATATCCAATTGTTTCCAAAACATAACAAACTCCCTAAAAAATGATTAAATATACACTTAGCAAAAGTAAATGAAACCAATTAAGTATACCTTTGAGTTTCCTTTACAAGCTTGAAGAATTCCATCTTGAACTTCTTCATGATTTTCTTCAATGTTATCTCCATAAATTGTTCTTTGGGGCTATTCATCTTTGAAATTCGCTAACCCTTGTTGTCTTCTATAAGAAAAATTTTGCCTTTATGAAATTCCTGATTTTTCCACTATTTTGGCATTTGTTTAGCTTTATCATCTTTGGTACCTACAAATACACACTCACACAAATAATTGCAATTAAAACCATGAGACCCTTCAGTCTTTGAAGATGCCTCTAGCATTATTTTCATCATTCCACCATCATTGTATTCTTCTCCAAGAATTAGTCCTTTCTCTCTCATCTCATACTCAGCTTCCATGAGTGCCTCCTCTCTCTCCATTTTACGAATTAACTTCTTAGCAAATAAGTTCTTGACAACCCATTTGACCTTTTTCCCTACATACAATCCTTGTTTCAATTCTTCTTTGATTCCTTTCTGTAACATCTTCTTCATGTTGTTGAGTTCTACCTTTATCTCATCCATCTCTTTGTCAAGCTCTTCATCATTCATTTTCTTTTATTTCTTTCCAACTACCCTAGCATCCTCTTTCTTCTTGTTGCGGCTTCCTCCTGAATTTTTCCTTTGACTATTTGTAATCATCTTCATCTTCTCTTATGTGAGCTTCTCCATGCCACCATGAGCTGCAACCAAACCTTCTCTCGTAGAAAACCTTTGTTCCTACTACCAATACCTCACCAAGCTTCCTCTTGAGCTTAGAATTTTGGTACTACTAGTTCTTTCCTTTAGAACCCTCTAAGCACTCATTTTCTCTCCTCTGACTTCTACACTCTACTCACAATCTTCTTCTCTTGATAACTCCCACCGTTCTTTTACTTTTAATCTCCAACTGAAATCAACTTATAACATTCCTTGCTTTAACTTTTCCTGCCACAAGCTTTACTTTCAGAGACTTGCTTGCTTTCTTCCTCCTTTCTCACAACTTCTTAGTTGTAACTACTACCATTGTGTTCATTATTTCTATTGCTACCTACTTCAACACTTCCAAATTAGTTGAAAACAAAAGTTCATTACCGATCATCCAATTTCTTCAATCACTCTTGCAATCTCTTAATCCTAACTACAAGTCTATCTTTGTCAATTGCCTTGCTTCTCAACCATCACCTTGTACTCTCCTTCATTAGTTTCAATCTACTCCAAACTTGTGCTTGGCTCTTCCTCTGCAATCCATGCCCTACAACTAGCATTCCTATCTTGTAATCTCTGCACCATTATAACAACTTTGCATAATCAACAGTAAAGATCTAATTAATAGATCACTACCATGAAAATTCTCCCAAACCACCGCATCCAAGACTTAGAATAGCCACTAGAGCCAATTTATATATATATATATATATATACACACACACACACATGCAGTCGGAGGGAGGGGCCTAACACCACGGGTGCAATCCCTTCTATTAATAGCCATCGAGACCAAAGTTTGATCCTCCTCTATGTAAAAAGGTGAGCATGACTTTAAACAATATACATCATATGTGCGGCCCACAAGCATTCAACCCTCGATTCTCTCCTCATTGGCTAGTTGCCACGTTTGCCAAGTCCTTGTCACCACCCACTTTCAAACAATGTGAAAGGGAAATCCTTCCAGGAGACAAAATCTGGAAAGTGAAAATTCCTGTTAGTTGTAGCCTACGCCAAGTGTCGACCTCGAACTCCTTTCCAAGCGCGTAATGCCTTTTCCTTCTGGGAGGAGTGAGCACTCCCTCGTGCACTCCATGTTGTGCAACCTCACATGTCACTTCCTTTACACATCTTCCCAGCTCCATGACACCCCGACTCTTCCAAATGATGTGCAAAGACTTTTCTTCTAGGAGACAGATTCTAGCATGCAAATATTTTCATTAATCACCACCCTCAAGTTATTTCTAAGTGGTCCTCGGCTTCAGTCCTTTCAATTTCACACATTACCTTTTCCACTTAACTCCTTATTGTCTAATACACTAGGTCCACCTCATCTTAGTGCTCTCCATGTTACCAACTCTTCCACGTCATCATGGTCCTTGTCATCTATGTGCTTCCCTCGCATGCAACTCTTTTAACCTTTCGGGGAAAGAACTCCCAGGACATGTCAACCCTAGCCTATCTCTTGACGAATATTTGTTAATGGAAATTTGATTCTGCCTCCTGGATCTTGTTAGGTGATGGACTTCTACTAAAAAGGGAAAGGGCTAAAGCTCCTCCACCTATGTATTCCGATCATGGCCTTGTTAAATCTTTTAATGCAAAATTTTACAAATTTGTTATATTGATGTGGGCGCCTCAATCTTTGATCTCAAAAACTTAAGGGTTCCACCATTAGATTATATAGGGTTTATTATATGGGTGTGGATGCCTCTTCTTGCTTACAGGGATTAAATAAAGCATGAACACAACACAGTACATGTTATGCAACCAGCTCACAAAATAAAAGAAAATATAAATCAACGACTTCAAAATTAGCCTCTTCAAGGGGGAAACCTTCTTTACATTACACAAATGAATAATTTTTTGATGATACAAATGACAAGACCTCCTTTCTATATATAGGAGTCTAAGGGGTCACAATATAATCAGAGCTGACATAACAATAATATTGTAAGGGCACAACAATGACAATAGGTGGCTTCTATGGGGCACAATAATAACAATATGGGGACTACATGGGCAGAATAATACAATACAGGGGTTGCACTAATAATAATAAGAGGCTACACTAGTATCATAGGGACCTAACATGCCCCTCTCCTTCAAAAAAAGTGTTGTCCTCGATGCTTTAGTAGTTTTGGATGCTTCCCTATGATACCCCTTAATTCCACTTCCTTTCCTTCCCAAAAAAATTCAAGAAAAGTTATTGAAAATTAAAAGCTATTGTACCCAAAGATTGTAGCCATTGAAATCCTAGTATAACATCAGCACCACCCATTGGAATGGAAAGCATTGGACTATTTAATACATATTCTCCCATGGATAGCTTGATATTATGGCATTTTCTAGAGAAATTTATGGTTCCTCTATTTGCAACCATCACTTGACACTTTGGTGCTGGATATAGGAAGCAATTCAATTCCTGGGCTATCTTACAATAAATAAAATTATGGGTACTACCCGAATCAATCAACATTATTACCTTTTTCTTCTTGATATGTCCTTCTATCTTGAGAGTTTGAGGAGTGGTAATTCCTGCCAATGCATTACAAGATATGGTCGGATTCATTTCTTCTTTCTCTAGGGTTGTTTCTTGGTGTATATCCTCTTCTTTTGATGTTTCTTGTTCCTTTTCTTCCTCCTCTTCACAATGTATGTAAAATAAATTTTTATCAACACACTTATGACCTTTAGTGTATTTGTTATCACAACTGTAACAAAGCCCTTTTGCTCATTTTTCTTCCAGTTGTTGTGGTGTCAACCTTGTAGGTTATGGAAGGCTAGCGGTAGCAACACTTCCATCTTTATAGTTGTGAGTGGTAGGCTTCCTTGTGGCCATAATTTTGCTTTCAATTTTTCTTGCCAAACTGAATGCCTTCTCCAATGAATCAGGTTCCCAAAGATGAACCTCATGTTAGATGTTATCCTTTAAAGTCCCTATGAACACATCAATCCTATGCTCCTCTGGAATATCGTTTACCCTTATATTCAATTTTGGAAGTCCTCAATGTGCTCCATCATTGAACCCTTTTGTTTGAGATTCATCAATCGACTAAAGAAGGTGTTGCTCTTTGTATCCTCATAATGTGCTATCATTTCCTCTGTAAAAATTGACCAAGTGACAATTTTTTTACGAGAGCAAAGTCATCGATACCATACAAGCTAATTGGGTTCCAAATATAAATTTGCAATATGTACCTTTTGTGTGTTTTTCACATTATGGAGATCAAAATTTTGCTCCATCTACAGTATCCATGTTACGGGATCCTTGCCATCAAACTTCATCATATCAATATTTGGAACATGGTGGGTCTTCAATCCAATGTTAGAGTCTATGAAATCATGATTAACATTTATTTTGTTCTCATCATGAGTTTCCTTTACTACCCTTTCGCCATTAAGAAGCATTTCTTGTCGCAACTTTGTCAAATCTATCTTCAAATCTTCCATGTTGCCTTTAAGCTTTGCTTCCATGCCATCCATATTAGCTTCCATGTCATCTATATTAGCATGCATGCCATCCATATTAGCTTCCATCCCATTCTTTAAACCATCCCTCTTAGCTTCAGTTACTTTTTGTGAGAGCGAAACTTGTTGCACTTGGTCTCGTAATTTTGATATATCCTGTTGCATTTCTTCCTCTTCTTCATGTGTCATAGTAGAGATTTTGGGTTTCTTACTAGGTGTTTCTATTTTCTTTCTTTGGGTCATCAATTAATGATAATTATGCTTCACAATGCCCTTTGAATCACTTCAAACTACTTTCTTAAACAAAATTTATGCAAATTTAAAAAAACTACACACCTTTTTTTTTTCTTTGTAGAATCTTGATATTGAATCTGATGTATCTCTGTAATTGTGGATCTCCAAGGTCTTAAATTCCGTCTTGTGGTAGCCCTGTGAGTCTTCTTTCCAACCCCAGTAGTCTTATCACAGTTGGATTCTCCAAAAAATAGTTACACCCAATCTCCCACGATGACCAAATTATAGACTAGTTCAGTAGAGTGAACTTGTACGAAGTCTCGCGTGTCACTATTTCGACCCTCGGCCTTCAAAACGATACCCAAAAATCTACAGCCTATCCTCTTTCTGTCACTTCTTACAAAATTCAAATCTGATGCTCAAAGCGAAAGTTATGACGCTTTTCCTAAGGTCACCTATTTGAGATGGAATTTTGAAGCATGCACAAACCCTAACTTCCTCAGCGTGTATCTCCAAAAATATAGAGCTAAAAGGTCTTAAATTCGATCACGAAATTCATCACGATTTTGCCTCAAACGGGTTTTTTTGTAAGATTTTGAAGCTTCATATAAAAAAAAAAAAAATAGAGCGAAAATCCCACGATGACCTGTTTAAAGCAACAAAACCCTAGAATCCAAATCTTTGATACCAAATGTTATGCAACCAGCTCACAAAATAGAAGAAAAGATAGATCAATGGCTTCAAAATTAGCCTCTTCTAGGGGAAACCTCATTTACATTACACAAATGAATAATTCTTTGATGATACAAATGACAAGACCTCATTTCTATGTATAGGAGTCTAAGGGGTCACAATATAATCAGAGCCTACATAACAATAATATTGTAAGGGCACAACAATAACAATAGTGGGCTTCGATAGGTCACAATAATAACAATATAGGGGATACATGGGCATAACAATATAATAAGGGGGTTACATTAATAACAATAAGGGGATACACTAGTAGTATAGGGACCTAACAATACCCTACAATGTTAATAGTATACAAGTGCACATTCAAACATTATATATGTGATTGCAAAAGGACTAGTTTGGCATGAATTAATTCAATTCTACTTGCTCCACACTGCTTATTTTATTAAATTAAAAGCATAAATAAATACATGAGTGGCCATCCTTCCATGTCCATGAATAGTGGATCGAATAGCCCAATTTGGCTTCAAACACAACCTTATGAACCTCTCTTAAAAAATTCCTAGTAATAAATAGTTTACATGGCAAACAAGGAGTTATCCTAATCTAACCAAATCCACACATTGAGGAAACAACTCCTCTACTAAAAAGGGTTGACCTTCTCAGTCAATTAAGTTTTATGATGCTCCTGCATCATATAGTCACATTCCAGAAAAATATGAGACATATCTTCCACTTTCTTCTTGCAAAGAGAGCAACTTGAGGGGCAATGGATGCCTATCTTTCTAAGGTTCTCAACTATTAAGATTTTCTTATGTGCAAGGAGACAATTGAAGGAATTCACCTTTGGATTAGCACTATTCTTATATTTTTTTTCCAAATGTTGAGCTTTGGACGCACACTAGACTAAAATAACAAAGCCACATAACCTTCCTTTACTGAATAATATGAAGTATTCCAATTGATTTGATCTTCATCCTCATTTCTCTAAGATGCACAACTTATCAGTTGTTCACGAAGCTTGGCAGCCAAGTGCTAGATATTTGGTGGAACATTCCTTAAGTACTAATTCATCCAATTTCCATCTTCATCCCAAATATATATGTCAACCAATGTAAGTTTCCTTTCATCACAAAAATATTCTCACAAGGGAAGGAATTCAGGAAATCACTCGAAAGGTTATTGGTCCATAATCATATCAGTCCATATATTAATATTGTTACCATTTCTTGGCTTCCAATATTACCCTGAGCAAATGAGGAGGGATGTTGAAACGAATAATTTTCATATTGAGGAACAACATTTCATTATTTGGATGGATTCTGGGCATTAAGCTCTTTCTCCTTGAACATATTTTGTTGTCGAGATTGCTTTCCAATAGATTTTTTCTTGGGTAAAAAATCTCCAAACTAATTTTTCTCCTATTTCCCTTTTCATTAGCAATGGATCCCATATTCCCAAACCCCCATGATTTTTATGGGCCTTCACCAAAGCCCATTTAAGCAAATGGAATTTTTTGGAACTTTTCTTACCACCTTCTCATAGGAATTTGCAAGTTTCTTTTGCTAAAGCCAAAAGGATGCATTGTGGAGCAAGGAGAGCTGAGGATTTGTATAAAGGAATAGCATAGAGAAATTCCTTGATAAGAACAACACACCCAGCAAGGTTGAGCCATTGAGATCCCCAAGAGGCAAATTTCCCTTCAAATTTTGTCAAGACTCCTTCCCATGCTTGAGATTAATACTATTTCAGGCGTATTGGAATTCCTATATATTTGAATTCTTTCTTATTCAACTATTTGAAAACCCAAATTTCTTCCAATTTGTCTTTGCTTCCTCAATGATGCATTTCATGTATAACTATGAGATTTCCCTAATTTTTTAGGCCTCTAGAGGCTTTAAGAAAGGAATCCAAATTTATTTTTTTTAACTTTTAGCTATTATTGTGAAGGCACCCCCCAACAAGAGCATGTCATCAACAAATTGAGAGTGATTGATTCCTTCGATATCTCTGGAAAATCTAAATCCCAAAAGGCTCACACATCAACTTTCATATTCCAACCTATGGTTAAGAAAATATGCCATGATAATATATAAGAAAAGAGATAGATGGAAGCCTTGATGAAGCCCTCGAGAGGATCAGAAAAAATCAGCCACTCTTCCATTAATTAAAGGAGAAATCCATGGTGTTATAGACATTTTTGAGCACTTCAACCCCAATCACAAATGTCCATAAACTGAGGGCTCTTAAGTCCCTAAAAGTGTTGCTTCACTACCTAAAGGAACAAGGTCAACTGATTCCATCATCTCCCAGAAGTTCTCCACTGAAAACTGCTCATAAATGGTCAAAACTGGACCATACTGAAAGCTCAATGCAAAGGGTGCGATGCATATCACCTTCCCAATGTACAGGGTGTGATGCATACTGTTTTGCTCATTTGTAGGGTGCGATGGTCGGGAATGGACAAATGGCAGAGACAAAAATGCGAGATGGAAGATCCTGGAATCTTCCAGAAGCTTCCCCTCTGACACTTGCCACTCCATTTTCGACCAGGGATGAGTAAGAGATCATCATTCTCCAAGTGGAAGCAGGAACTATCAGAGAGAGGACACCAGTCAAGATCCCAGAAAATGACTCACCTCTCTGTAATCATCTATATATGGATCCCTCATCATAGAGATCCAGAGGCTGGAATTTTGTATCTTATAGAGAAGTGTTGTTGGTTTTCTGGTGTACATTCACAGTGTTGGGTGATCTAGCTTTGCTTGAGGTGAAGAATGGCTTCTTAGCTGGAGGATGATGCTGGGTCAAAGCATATGGTTGTAATCCTCTTGCTACTTTTCATCTTAATAAAGCTATTCTTTTTTCCTTCCATATTCTTGTGTACTTGTTTATATATGCATGTATATGGTTAATACACATCTGATCCTATATTTTTTATGGATTTAGATCATTTTTTCTTGGATAGTAGTATGTTGCTATGATTCCACAGGTTCTTTTGAAGCTGGGCAGACAAATAAGAAGCGGCGAAAATCTATCAAGAAGGAGAGGAAATCAAGTGCAAGACTTAGGTTGGTCTTCTTGGTCCTCCTCTCATCTATTTTCATAAAAGGAAACAACAATATACTTTGATTGTTTGTTTCTAAGATAGCCACCCATCTTAGTGGGAATAGCAGCATCCGAGTGGACACTATTCCCGGATAACAAAATGGCGAATCCACTGGGGACCAACTAGATTAATTGCTAGCCTATCTATCCTTTTTTCTTTTATAAACTTACAGATGGAGCCTAAAGTCAAGATGAAAAGTAGATCAATGCTGCTTCAGTATATCTCTATGTTTTGTTTATGAATTAAACAATAGATCTGCAAGCAATCCAATTGCCCTAAGTGGTGGCTCTAGTAACCTCTTAGATCACCCCTGTGTTTTACATACACTGATCTTTACTTATTTGGTATAAACACCTGAACTAGATTGCAAACTGTGAGTGAATTCCCATTCAAAGTTTCCCACTACTACCATCGCACCTTGCCTTAAAGGTAGTCTATATGCATCGCACTTCTCGAGTGCAGTAGGTGCACTGCATACTGAGTTCATTGTGTAACAGGTGTGATGGTCAGGGAGGGTTCACTTTACCCTCCGACTGTGGATTTTTCTCAGTGTTTTCAGTCTTATTCAAGAGTTTTGCTGTCTGCAGTCAGTATACTTCTGTGAAAACCTCCTTCTCTTGCATTATTCCACCTCTTTAGTGCAAAGAACTATAAAATTTTTTATGTATTATGCGTCGTTTTTAGTTCTCTTTTTCAAAAAGTAGCACAGTCGAACTGTCGTCTCTAGATCTGAAAGTGTCATAGCTGTCATTTTGAGTTTTAGGAAGCAATCCCATTGTTCTTGATAGTCGATTATACAGTTACTATTGTGTAGGATTTGAATTTGTAGTTTTAAAGTTTCGGAAAGCAATTTTCATTTCAAAATCGCGAAGTGTCTCTCTTGTCTTCACATCGTTTTGAAAAAGAATTTTGTTGAGTAATATCACTTTAAAAGTAATTTAGTTTTGCACGTCGCTTTTTTAACATCATTCACACATTAAGAACGCTGAAAGCAAATACATCCATGTGCATTTGCATTTTGATTGCTTGGCTTGATTTAGGACTATGCGTTTAGTTGGTGCTCTTTGCTCTGTGAAGAAAATATTCTTGACTTTCTTCCCTTTAGTAGCTAGGATTTTCATTGCTGAAAGAAGATAAAACGTTTGTTTATCATCTTAGACTACATTTTAGGAATTATATATACATCACGTGGTGAACCTGAAAGGAAAACTATTAAGCAAGATCAACTTAAAATAAATTCAATGAATCTAACAACGCTTTGGAACTTAACGGACAACATCTAGAGGTCTAGGCTAGAGACGTATTCCGACGTCGTAAAACCTGGTAACTATTGCTTTCAATGTTGGTTGGGTGATTCCTCCACTCTAAGACGGCAATTGTGCTCCCACGTACTGTCGAGAATATATTGGGAGGCCACAATAGGCTACATCCTTTATCCTTAGGAAGCCGTGTTTGCCACCCTATCGATCACAATGTAATGAACACAGCATTTGGGAAGATTGACTACCGTACCTTAAAACGTATTCTGCATTTTTCCGATTGGTTTGGTAATCCTCTCTGCCTAGATCTCCAGAGAAGTCCACTTTGCTCCTTTTCAGACTCCTTAAAGAAAAAGGTCCTCTGAGCACTTGTCACTTTAGGCTCAATAAAAATCGAAGGCAACTAGAGTCATCTTTTGTTTTTTCTTGACTCTTTAAATTTGAAAAAACAAGTTGTGTCAATGCATCTAAAAATTTACTTTAATCGGAATAACGTCACAAATTCCCTCATTGATCTTCAGGTTGAGAAAATGGAGTCTACCAACCAAGGATTTCCCTGTGAAGGAAATCGTAGTCCCTTCTCTTCTTGGGGATATGTTGGTCCACCCCATATGGCCACTTTGTCACTTCCAGGATTGACAATTGGTTTGCCTGTCTAGCTCTTCTCTACCTCTGTCCTTTAGAATCCCATAACTCCTAAACAGTCTAATCAACAAGTAGACGACACTAGAGTTGTCTCCCAACCTTCTACTTCATATGATTCTCCCCGTCCTCCTTCCTCTACTCTTGATAAAGCCGATAAAGCTAAAAGTCAAGTAAATGAGAAGAAGGAGAGGCAGAAAGAGAAAAAGGAAAAGAAGAAAAAGGAACCAAAATCGAAAGGGAGCAACCAAGTGTCATCTAGAAAAAATCCTCACACCACACAGTCAAAACCTAAATCTCCTTGTGTCGTTTTCAATGGAGACCACTATCACCGAGATTGTCCCTGAATCCCTTGGATCTTAAGGGACTGGTCTCCTTGTTTTCACAATCCGGTAGCATCAACCTCTAGCGATCATGTTGAATGCTCACCATTAGCCAGTGAAAGTGAAACAGATGGACATCGAAGGAATCCTAAACTTCCTTGTAAGTTGTGTGAAGGCAGTCACGCCATCCAACATTGTCCCTTCCTTGATGAGGCTAAAAGAGTTTTGGATGATCGTCTAGTTTCACCACTACAACTTCCTCCTGGATATAAAAAACTCTTGCCATGTCCTCCACCAGTTGAAAATCCGGTTGGCCCGTCATTGTGGTCAGCTGAAGTGTCTATCATTGAAAATGAACCCTCTGAATCCATACCAGACAAAAGTCAAAAGGTCGATATGGCAGTTGACCCAGTCTTGCCTTCAGAGTGTTCATCTTCGAATGATACCGTCACTGAAGAGAAAGAGAACGACACCTTTCAAATTCTTTTCGTCAACATAGAATCTGATGAGCTTGGGGGCAGTCCTCCCATTCCTTTCTCATAGGAAGGAAGTTCATCAGAGTCATATCCTACCATCTATTCGGTCCCACCACCAAACAACCTAGTCATTTCCTTCGACTGGAATCTACTAGGTAGACCCTATTTACCATCTAGTGTACCTTTCAGAATCATTTTACAAGCTTACAGAATGGTCATGAATGGTTGGTACCATCATTGATGAAGGGGATTTTATGAGTATCCTTTCCTCAACTGCTTGGAAAGCACTTGGTTCGCCATCGCTTTTCCCTGAAATGAGAAATCTAACAGGCTTCAACAAGGGAACTAGTCGACCTTTAGGGATCCTTCCAAATGTTCCCATTACTTTGAGCAGGAAAACTATTCACATGAATGATATGGTAGTTCAAGGACCTTTAGATTATAATCTACTCCTTGGATGTGACTATATTTATTGCATGGGAGCCATTGTCTCCTCACTTTTTAGAGTAATGTGTTTTTTGCATGAAGGGAGAATGGTCAAGCTCATAGACCAAATGTCATTCCCCAGTTCACACATTGCAAATTGTCAAATGCCATCCCTAAATGGTATTTTCATGCAAGGAATGTCTCATCGATCTTCAGTCTGTCTACCTGATGAGCACGAGTAATTCAGGAGGATGTGACTGAAACCCAGGGGGCATGCAGCCTGGTCTGCTTCGACGGAAAAACTCTGGGTATAGCGTAGGTTTCGGCGAAGGATATATGACTAGTCCGATACCCATCCGTATAGGAAAATGGGATTAGACCAGATAAGATACCTCTATTAGAAGGTAGGCCTTTTGTGATAGAACAAATGTTTTCTCTGTAAATTGAAGGGTAACCTGGAAAGTCTAATTTTCTATATCTGGGGGCATGCAAACCTTTCCACATGCAAATGAAGAGCGGCTATTTTTTTTTTAAATTTGTCGCACCTCCAGAGCTCCAATAAACCAAATTCAAATGAAATGGCAAAATGAGAGGTAAAAGTCACTTTTAATTTACTATGCATGTAATTCAAGTAAAATATTAGTTTTTTAATTCATTTATCAAGCATATGTTTTCGTTTCTAATCGGTTTGATGAAGCAAATGAACAGGTAGTACAATCTTTGAAAGAAAAAAATACTAAGGGTGAATCAGAAAACTCAATGGCCATCATCGCGAGAAATGTTGTCGCAGAGTTCAAGCTCGTTAAGAAATAAACCCTCCACAAGCAGTTTTAGCGCATAGTCCAAGATCATTAAAAAATAAACATAAGTCATGAGCAAATATTCCCCCAGTGTTTAAGCTCGTTAATAAAAAAACCAGTAAATAACCATTGTGAATGCCTTATCGTCAGCTTTTGAGCCTTGGTCGTGTTCTCGCCATCACCTCCACTTTGTTTTTAGCCGATCATTCACCCCCATATGATTTTTTACCCCTTCAAGGAACATTTGCAAAGAGTGGTTCTGTTACCCATCGTTGTGACACTGCCATGATTGGAAAATTCCAAACCTTACCTAGAATCAACTTCTACCCGAAACCATCACTCGTTCCTCAAAAACAAGTCTTCTTTAAGTTCCTTTCACCTGACTCGTAAGATATCAAAATATTGCCAAGCGATTAGCCTCTCCGGCTCGTTAAACGCATCGGAAGTGCTATCCCTCCTCTAGATTTTAATCTTTTTGGACCTGAGGGATTATTACAAAAAAAGATCGAGCGCTTATCTTGTTCGACTCGTTAAAACTATAAAAAATTCATCCCTTTTGTATTATTTTACGCTTTTTCGGACTTAAGGGATTATATAATGAAAAACAATCTTTGGAGTCTTCTTTCCATTTCTTTCAGACTCTCTAAAATTGAAAGAAACTGAGTTATCTTTGTCGTTAAACTCGTTAAAACCAAATAGCGACAAAATCATCCAAATGGATGAGAACGAGTTTCATTGTCACTAGGCTCGCTAAAATATAGCGACAGGTTCACCCAAAGGGCGGATTATAGAACAAGCATATGTTATCCTCCTCAAGCTTGACAAAAATAAAGAGGTACTAGTCAGCAATGACTGGGGAAATTGGGAAGAAAACTTGAAGAAACTTTATTGGTAGCAAGTCGCTCTTGAATATGACCCTTTCCTTCCACATCCATGCCGGGTTGGGTTGTCCTGTTCACTGGTCATCACCATTGGTCCGTCACACCATCCATATTTGGGGTTAACTCCACCAATCCATCGTCAGTGTCGCCGATATGTTCAAGAGAAGTCATTTAGAGAATTCACCCGTGTCTCACCCACTGCAATACATTCATGCTTCATTCCTTCATGATAGCCACCCTTAACCCTGTATCATCATTTTGTTTTCACCTCCAAAATCATTTCCTTCGTTCTGTGTCATTTATGTGGGATTCATTAAGTCCCTCCTGCAATGGATCGCTTCTTGTCGACATCAGCTCATTATCCAAGAAGTTGACTTAGGAACAACCCTTTCAGTACTTTGAAGCTTGCATACCTCAATGGAAAGTTTCTCACTTTCGGCGACAGGTTTATGTCAATGGCCTTCGACCAAGTCCCTTTTCACACCACGTAAATTATACTGTAGTACCTTGAGGATCATTGTCATTATTGGTGATTCCTCTCGCACCTGTTAATAGCTTACATCATTGGTTGGTAATCAGGCGATGTCTTTCCATGTTCGACTCTAGAACATTTTTCACATGGATCGACTTGTACTCCAAGTGAAGATTGAACGAGTTTTGAAGACCCCGAATCTAGTTTCATCCATACGTGCTGTGATATATTCAGGAATATAAAGACATCAACTGTACATCATTGCTAAATAGATGATCATCCAAACTAAAGGATGATGTGTCCATATCATCAGTCTATCACACACACGATTGTCTGTCCTATGTACATGAAAATGAATTTATAAAGCTGAGCATGGGAATGCCCACCTCAGCTAGATCATGAAAAATGTTGTCAAAATAATGTATTCTATTGTATCTTATTACAATTCACCTCCTAGCTCAGAAGAACTTCAGATCCTCATAGTAAAGCATTTCACCTAACATCAAAAAGATTAACGACCTCATGTTTTAGGGGGCAACTATTGTAGAAATTTTTGGGCACTTCAACCCCAATCATAAATGTCCATAAAATAAGGGCTCCTAAGTCCCTAAAAGTGTTGCTTCACTGCCTAATGCAACAAGGTCAACTGATTACATCATCTCCCAGAAGTTCTCCACTGAAAACGGCTCATAAATGGTCAAAACTGGACCATACTGAAAGCTCAATGCAGGGGGTGTGATGCATATCACCTTCCCAGTGTACAAGGTGCGATGCATACTGATTTTCTCCTCTGTAGGGTGCAATGGTCGGGAATGGACAAATGGGAGGGACAAAAGTGCAAGGTGGAAGATCATGGAATCTTCCAGAAGCTTCCCCTCTGACACTTGCCTCTCCATTTTCGACCAGGGATGAGTAAGAGATCATCATTCTCCAAGTGGAAGCAGGAACTATCATAAATAAGACACTAATCAAGATCCCAGAAGATGACTCACCTCTCTGTAATCATCTATATATGGATCCTTCATCACAGAGATCCAGAGGCTAGAATTTTGTATCTTAAAGAGAACTGCTGTTGGTTTTTTGGTGTACATTCACAGTGTTGGGTGATCTAGGTTTGCTTGAGGTGAGGAAGGGCTTCTTAGCTGGAGGATGATGCTGGGTCAGAGCACATGGTTGTAATCCTCTTGCTACTTTTCATCTAAATAAAGTTACTCTGCTGGGGAGCGACTAGATTACTTGTTAGCCTATCTATCCTTGTTTCTTTTATAAACTTACAGACGGAGCCTGAAGTCAAGCCAGCTAGCCTTCGAACTACATTTGTTATACAAATGCAAAGTAGATCAATGCTGCTTCAGTCTATATCTGTTTTTTGTTTATGAATTAAACAATAGATCTGCAAGCAATCTAATTTCCCTATGTGGTGGCTCTAGTAACCTCTTAGATCAACCCTGTGTTTTACATACAATGATCTTCACTTATTCATCCTAAACACTTGAACTAGATTGCAAACTGTGAGCAAAATCCCATTCAAAGTCTCGTACTACTACCATCGCACCCTGCCTTCAAGGCAGTCTGTATGCATCGCACTTTCCGAGTGCAGTAGGTGCGCTGCATACTAAGTTCACTATGTAACAGGTGCGATGGTCAGGGAGGGTTAACTTTACCCTCCGACTGTGGATTTTTCTCACTATTTTCAGTCTTATTTAAGAGTTTTTCTATCTATAGTCAGTGTGCTTCTGTGAAAACCCCCTTCTCTTGCATTATTCCGCCTCCTTAGTGCAAAGAAATATAATTTATTTTATGTATTGTGTGTCGTTTTTTGTTCTCTTTTGCAAAAAGTAGCATAGTCGAACTGTCATCTCTAGATCTGAAAGTGTTGTAGCTGTCATTTTCAGTTTTAGGAAGCAATCCCATTGTTCTTGATAGTCGATTGTATAGTTACTATTTCATAGGGTTTGCATTTGTAGTTTTAAAGTGTCGAAAATCAATTTTCATTTCAAAATCGCAAAGTGTCTCTCTTGTTTTCAGTTCATTTTGAAAAAGAATTTTGTTGAGTACTATCACTTTAAAAGTAATTCAGTTTTGCACATAGATTTCTTAACATCATTCACACATTAAGAAGGCTGAAAACAAATAAATGCATGTGCATTTTCATTCTGATTGCTTGGCTCGATTTAGGGCTTTACATTTAGCATGTGCTATGTGCTTTGTGAAGAAAAGATTCTTGACTTTCTTCCCTTTAGTAGCTAGGATTTTCATTTCCGAAAGAAGATAAAACGTTTATTTATCACCTTAGGCTACATTTTAGGAATTATATATACATCACATGGTGAACCTGAAAGGAAAACTATTCAGCAAGATCAACTTAAAATAAATTCAATGAATCTAACAACCTTTGGAACTTAACGCACAACATCTAGAGGTCTAGGCTAGAGACATACATTCTGGCGTCATAAAACCTAGTAACTGTTGCTTTCAGTCTTGGTTGGGTGATTCCTCCACTTTGAGATGGCAAGTGCCAGTACGGACTTGTGCTCTCACGTACCGTCGAATATATATTGGGAGACCACAATAGGCTGCATCCTTTATCCTTAGGAAGCTGTGTATGCCGCCCTATCAATCGCAATGCATCGAACACAACATTCGAGAAGATTGACTACCGTACCGTAAAAAGTATTCTGTAGTTTTGTGATTGGTTTGGTAATCCTCTCTTCCTAGATCTCCAGAGAAGTCCATTTTGCTCCTTTTCAGACTCCTTAAAGGAAAAGGTCCTCTGAGCACTTGTCACTTCAAGCTCAATAAAAATCAAAGGTGACTAGAGTCATCTTTTGTTTTTTCTCAACTCTTTAAAATTGTAAAAACAAGTTGTGTCAAAGCATCTAAAAAATTATTTTAATCGGAATAACGTCACAAATTCCCCCATTGATCTTCAGGTTGAGAAAATGGAGTCTACCAACCAATGATTTCCCCGTGAAGGAAATCCTAGTCCCTTCTCCTCTTTGGGAGATGTTGGTCCACCCCATATGGCCCCTTTGTTACTTCCAAGATTGACAATTGGTTTTCCTGTCTGGCTCTTCTCTACCTCTGTCGTTCAAAATCCCATAATTCTTGAATAGTCTAATCATCAACTAGACGACACTAGAGTTTCCTCCCAACCTTCTACTTCATTTGATTCTCCCTCTCCCCCTTCCTCTTCGCTTGATAGAACCGATAAAGCTAAAAATGAAGTAACTGAGAAGAAGAAGAAGCAGAAAGAGAAAAAAAAGAAGAAGAAAAAGGAACGAAAAACGAAAAGAAGCAACCAAGTATCGTCTAGCGAAAATTCTCACACCGCATAGTCAAATCCTAAATCTCCTTGTGTCATTTGCAATGGAGACCACTATCACCAAGATTGTCCCTGCATCCCTCAGATCTTAAGGGACTAGTCTCCTCGTTTGCACAATCTGGTAGCATCAACCTCTGGCGATCATGTTGAATGCTCACCATCAACCAGTGAAAGTGAAGGCATGGAAAAAGAAGGAATCCCAAACTTCCTTGTAAGTTGTGTGAAGGCAGTCACGTCGTCCACCATTGTCCCTTCCTTGACGAGGCTAAAAGAGTTTTGGATGATCATCTAGTTTCACCGCTACAACTTCCTCCTGGATATAAAAAACTCTTGCCAAGTCCTCCACTAGTTGAAAATCCAGCTGGCCCATCATTGTGGTTGGCCGAAGCGTCTATCATTGAAAATGAATCCTCTGAATCCATACCAGACGAAATTCAAAGGGCCGATACGACAGTTGACCCGATCTTGCCTTCGGAGTGTTCATCTTCGAATGATGCCGTCACTGAAGAGAAAGAGAATGACACCCAAGTACGTCAACCAACCTACAGATCCATGATTGGTAGTCTACTTTACCTAACCCGTACCTGATCTGACATCATGCATGTAGTGGGAATAGTTGGATGATTCCAAGCCAATCCAAAGGAATCACACCTTCAGGCAGTCAAAAGGATTTTCAAATATCCTCAAGGAACACAAAATTTTGGTTTATGGTATCCTAGAGATACAGATATTACACTTGATGCAGATACTAATGCAGATTGGGTAGGAAGCATTGATGACAGAAAAGGCACTAGCGGTGGTGCATTCTATATGTGTTCTAGATTAGTTTCTTGGTTCAACAAAAAAAAAAGTTCAATTGCATTATCTACAGCTGAAGCAAAATATGTGGCTACCACATCTTGCTGCACATAACTCCTTTGGATGATGCAAACATTGCAAGAAATTCAAATTACATGTACTCCACCCATATTTATTCTATGTGATAATACAAGTGTAATCAGTATTTCAAAGTATCCAGTAATGCATTCCAAGGCCAAGCACATACCCATCAAATATCATTTTCTACGTGAACAAATGCTTGAACAAAGGGTCAAATTCAAGTATGTTTCCTCCAAAGAACAGGTTTCTCATATATTCACCAAACCACTACTCGGAGAGACATTTGAATATCTCAGACAAAAGCTAGGAGTAGTTGATATATCATCTTACTGCTGAAACCTATTTGTTTCAAAGAAAAGTGGTTATATGCAAGTTTCATGAAGCGTACCCACATACATACACCTATTTTTGTGGATACAGTCATGTATAGGTTGGTTTGAAGAAAAATAGTGGGCTAGACTTAGGATGAGAGGAGTCTGAAATGGGTCTATTAGTGATCATTTGCCACAAGTTTAGGGGGAGCATATACTTCTAATAATGCATTGTTGGCATTATCTTAGAAGATCGTGGTACAAATTCAGGTGGAACAGGTTCAGGGGGAGATCATTGTTGCTAGTTTGGATGTTGATTGAGAAATGTTGTTGATGATATTTTCTAGTAACTATAATGGTATTGTTTCAAATATTTGGTCTCTATGTCATGTATATCTTTTGATTTCTAGGTCATGAAACGACCTATTTTGTTTCCCCACTATGCAAGGGATGGATGATGTAATGTTCTTGTTTTGACATGCATAATCATTTGGTATATCCCCACTTGGTTGGGAGATGGATGTATGTATGAGTATTTGGTGATAGGAAGGTTATTTATGATGTATGTATAGAGTCATGTTCTTCTTTTAGAGCATCCTTTTGTAGACCCTGCTTATATTCAGGGGGAGCATGGACTCAAGCATCGATCTCAATCATCACATTTCAGCATATCAGATAATTTAGGATCTTCTCAGGGGGAGCATAACCCTTTGGACTTAATCACAAAGGGGGGGAGTGACTTGGGGCTGCCATCAAGTCCAAAGGGGGAGATTGTTGGCATTATGACACAGATTTGGCTCTGTGACAGAGGTGTTGTCCTTGATGGAAACTCACTCAGATGACAAATCATAGTTCATACCCACAAAATGAAGAAAGAGAGGTATACACAGGTTCCTCATTGACCAAACCGCGTGTACATGCGGGTTCTCAGACCAAAAGGTGCATATGTCATACACGCACACTTTCATAGAAGGAAAGGTGCGTACATGTTGGAAAACTTAGTTTTGGTCCATGATCTTTGGTCCATGGTATTTTGATCCATGGTATTTGTCCAAGATATCTTGTCCAAAGTGTTGACCCTAGGTATTTGGTCCAAGGTATTGGTTCTAAGTGGTTTTGGTCCATGGCATTAAGTAAAGCCTAAGACTATAAAAGGAGGAGAAGATCATTAGGCAAAGGCACTTAAATATTGAATATCTAATGAAGATAAAGATCTAGAATATAGGTTATTGGGCTATGGTGCACAGCTGGATCTGAATCAATGATGAACCTGAGTGCTTGATGAAGGATAATTTCTATTGATGGGTCAAGATATTAAGGCTTGAAGTGAAGTATTTTTGTGTGGTTTTGATCTTTTATCTAACTAACTAGAACATGTTGTAGACTGTAAATATGATGATTTGGGTATAACTAAAAACTGAATTTTTGTAAATATTAAATCATCATTTATAGATCTGTACGGAGGTCCACTTTAGAAGAGGCACGTATACACGCTGATTCTGCATATCAAAACAACATATACATCTTAAATTTGATTTGCAGATCTGTACGCAGGTTTGCCTTGAGAAAAGTGGGCATGCATGCTGGTTCAACACATTTAAGTAGCATATACCTCATAAAATATGCGTTATCTACTTCTGGTTGTTGTTAGAGTGTTCTAGATTCTGGTTATTGTGTTCTGGTTACTCTATTCGAGTTACAACATTCTAAAAAGTGATTAATTGATTCAATTGTGGTTGGTAGAAAGGAGATTGATTCATGGAGATGTATTTGATGTTTGAAAGATGTTATTGATGGATCCAGTCTGAAAATTTATGAAACGTGGTCTGTGGAAGAACAGAGAAGGTTGTAGCCTTTTCTAGGCTGGCACTTATGTACTAGTAAACATATTAGCTAGTACAAGAGCTAGGGGTTTGTCCCTCCCTTCTAAGAGAAGCCCAAGAAAGAAAGAAGGTTATAGCCTTCTATAGGTAGAAGCTTGCATACTGGTATAAGACTGCACCAGTAGAAAATTTGTAAAAGAAGTTTCTTATTAAAAATAAGATAGAGACGATTGCAGCAGGTGTTTTTCACCCACATTGGGTTTCCGCATTATATCTTGTGTTCATGTCTATGTGATTGTTTGTTCTTATTTACTGCACCTCATTACTGTTTATATGGTTTTGATGCATTGATTAAAGATCAACATATGATAAATTAACTGAATCATAAGTTTTCAGGATATATGCCAGTTTCATTAAATACAGTTGAGTATACATGCAAGTTCCATCAATTGAAGTAGCGTATATGAATCTGATTATGGAAATGAGATATTATTGACCTGCTAATACTGATTCACTCCCCCCCCCCTCTCAGTATTATTTCCAATAGATATGTCCAATGAACTTTAAGGAACATATGAGAACATTCAAACTTGAGAGGATGAAGTGCATCAAGACAACCTTTTAGACAATGGAAATTAGTTTTATAACCTCAATGAGTTGTATTGTTCAACTCCTCAAAAGGAGGAAGATGTAGTTGAGCATATCACCAAGAATGTTCAAATTCCCTTAACAGATGGTGATCAAGTGGAACATGGATCTTACAATGTAGTTATGGAAAAGAATGACGTTTAAGATGAAGCATATCAGGAAAGCATTAGTATTGTTGATGGCATAACTGATACAAGTCCAATTAAAGAAAAATTGTTTGATATGGACAACCATGGAAAACATGAGGGATTCATTTCCCCTGACAAAATTGAGGGAAAAGAGGAAGACCAGGAAGAACAATCTATACAGAACGGAGCTGAAGACACACAAGAATTCAAAGTTGGAGAAAATATACAGCTTGTGAAAGTAGACACAGTGACCAGCAACCAGGATCCTTCTAACATGGACACTCCCTTGAAGATCCCTATGCTTACAAAAGGCCTTGATATATCTCCTTGCCTGAATTCTTTGTTTGGACTGGACTTTAGTGATCCATTACATAAGCCCATGCTTATGGAGAGTAATGATGCATTATTTTGTTGAGGTGTTGATGATTCTCTTCAAAAAAATATCTCAGAGATTGTTACAGAAGTTGCCTACAAGCAGGAAATTTACCAATTGGATAATCCCTTGATGACCCTTAAGGTTACATAGTGATATAACATAGTTGTGGAAAAGAATGAAGTTGAAGATGGAGCATGCCGGGAAATAATTTTTATTGTTCATGGCATAACTGATGCAAGTCCAATTAGGGAACAATTGTTTGATATGGACAACAAAAAAAAAACATGAGGGATTCATTAACCCTGCCAAAATTGAGGGCAACAATTGCCAGGAAGCTGGACAGACCCAAAATTTCAAAGTTGGACAAAATATACAGATTGTGGTGAGCAAGCAAGAACCTTCCCAATTGGATACTCCATTGAGGATCCCTAAGGTTACGGAGGGATATAATATATCTCCTTGTTTAAGCACCTTATTTGGCCTAGAACCCAATATTCCATACAAAAGTTTGGAACTTAGAAAAAGTTACAATATATCCCCTTGTTTAAGTATTAATGAATCTCTTATAGAAGACAAGGATGTGTGTAATCAACAACTTTCCCTGGATAAGCCATTTAAGAGGCTTGAACATGCTAAGGGGCCAGAATATGATACCCCAGTGAAAAAACTTGAGCTTATAGAAAATTATGTGACATCAATGAGTGAATATTTGTCACCCAATGTCACACTTGGAGACCATGTGTCTGTCATGTAGAAGGATGCTACAATTTTGGAAGTGACAGAGAATTCTGAAATTATTATCCTAAAAAAAATTCCTATAGAATCGAGAGAAGTAGCTGAGAGTTCTACTATTTTGGCTGATATGAATGTTCCTGGTAAAGGGGATTCAAAAAGCACCAAACTTGTAGATAGAATACTGACTTTCAGCAATAGATTGCAAACTTTGCAATTGGACTTATAAGGACAAATGCTAGAGTCATTCTATGCTACAACTTCTAGAAGGCCGATGAATTCAAAACGTAATTGAAGTACAGAGAAAGCCATAGATACCATTTATATTTACTGGCCAACGAAACCCATAGCAAGTGATGAGGCTATGCACAATTCCTTGAAGGAGAGTCATGTTGAGCTAGTGGGACAACTTATTTTATGGAAGCTACAAAATCTACATAAAGAAAATGAAACAACAGCAAAGGATTCTGAAAAGGTAAGCTAAATTATGTATGAACTTCATATGTTTCCATATTCTTTATCAGATTCATCTTAAGTAACATAGTACAGAGTTCGTGCATTGTATGTATGACATTTTTTCATGTTTTCCTTTTAGGAGATAAGTAAATTATTTTTTTCACAAAATTTGTCATCACTTGCACTGGAACAGAGGATGGAATCATTGGACAAACCACTAAAGATGCTTGGACATACTAAGGGCCATGATATATCTCTTTGCTTGTACACATTCTTTGGACCAAAATGTAGTACGCCATTGACAAGTCGTGAGCTTAAAGAAGATAATGATAAGGTTATTAGTGGCACACCATTTGAAAACGCTCTTCAACACCCATTAGTGACTGAATCAGGGGGAGTTGACAATTTTGGCAATGAATTTCCATGGTAAGTTTAGTATCCCATGAAAAGAGGTCTCGTTTCCAGAACCACAAGAAAGTCGGTGCAATGAATGCATTGTTGTATTCATAGCTATATACACATCTCTCTTTTTCTACTAATTTCCTCATATGAAATTCATTAATTATTATGTCGACAGTGATGATTGTTATCCATTGGTCCACTTACGTCCGAGTGTCCGCTGTCCTCATTAAAAAATTGAGATACCCACTATAATAGGCCATTTGTGAGGACAACAGACACTCGGACCTAAGTGGAGCAATGGATAACAGTCACCAACATCAGCATAATAATTAATGAATTTCATATGAGGAAATCAGCAGAAAAAGAGAGATGTGTACATAGTTATGAATATACCAATGCATTCATTACACCAACTTTTTTATGGTGCTGGAAACGAGACCTCTTTTCATGGGATACATAAATTAACCATGGCAATTCATTGCAAAAATTGTCAACTCCCCCTGATTCAGCCACTAATGAAGGTTGTAGAGCATTTTCAAATGGTGTGCCAGTAATAACCTTATCATAGTGTCTGATGTCCTAAAATCCTGATTATAGTGGGTATCCTAAATTTTTAATGTCACATTATATTGCAGGTAGTAGTTCCGCAATATTACTATGGTATTTTAAGGAATTATTTTGGAGGATGGTATTGTCAGCCATGTGAAGCTTTAAAATGGAAATACCAACTACAAGGCATGAGGCGTCCAAATGTAGCTAGGCATGGTATGTCTGGTTGTGTTATGAACTGTGATCTATGTGGTGGTTTGAGTGGTGCTTTTAAGAGGACTACTAATGGCCAACGGGTTCATGTATTTTGCGCTGAGGTAAAAATCTCTGATTGAATGGTGTTCACTTTAGAAGAATACAAGAAGTTAATTATGCAAAATCATATTGTTGATTTTAGCTTGTGTGTTAATGGTTTGGTGAGGAGTAATATACTTTCTCTCATATGGTATCTTCATTTCCTTTGTGATCCTGTAGTGGCTGTTGGAGAATATGTTCAGGAGGGGTCAAATGGAGATTGTTAAAGGGATGGTATGTTTAAATTGAGATGCTGCTTCACTACCGGTAATGTATATAAGTTTGAGCATGCTGAATTGTTTTGTTTTACTTGTTCTATGCATGATTGTTGCATCTAGATTCTGTCTAGTGAGATGTCGTTAGAGACCTCTATTAGCATCCCCAAAGCCCAGCCAGTCTTTCTCAGAAGACATGGGTAATGTAAAATTGTATTTGCTTGGTAGTGCTAGCCTTGGTGTTGGAAAGAACTATTGTGATCTAGTTTCATGCCCCACTGTTTCTCTTTTATTTGTAGTATCTTGTTACCTAGAGATGGAGGACACAATTACTGTTATAGAATATAGTTTTTTTAAAATTTTGTTTCTTTGCTTCTCTTTGTCAAACACAAAAGAAAAGAGCAACAATATTTGTTTTATCTAGATACAATCTTAAGAAGGTATTTATCTTTTGCAAGATTGGATACCTACTTGAAGAAAGATCACAAAATGGTGCTAGATGTTGATGGCATGTAGGGAATGGATTGAGTGTTAGGTCGAGCCTTTCACATTCTTGTAAGGTCACTAGGCTAGTTCAAGAATTTGTCCACCAAAGGGAGCTCCTAAAAGCTGGCCACTTTTACTATGTACAAAACATGCAGTTATATATAGACCATTTTAGTCACTGGTATGAGTGATGAATGCTAGTTTAAAGGTAACTTGCAATCTCCGCCTCATTATTTGAATTTTAGATATTCTTTGGAGAAAATACAGAAGTATTATTACCTCTAATAAAGGTGTTGAAGAATTGACATTCAGCCTCATAAACCTCACCTGTAAATGATTTTCATTATTTCCCTGACGTAAGTTATTCATATGATATCAAATTTCAGGATATGTATTCTAGTATACCCAAATTTCCACTTTGTAGATGGCTCAAATTTAACAAATTCATTGATTCAACAGTTTATGGAAGGTACTAATTTTTACTAGGACATTTTTGCAAAAGGAGCAAGAATAGTTGTTATAAAGGAAAAATCAGGGTTTCATTTTGGCCAAGATGAATTCCCTACTTGGCTGAATCATAAATGAAATTTTATGAATCTTGGGGAGACTATTACTTATTTAGGCAGGTCCTTCATTAAATAGTGTTTTAGTTGTAGTTTTTTATTGTTTGGTTGTTGGAGATGGATAATAGCAAAGTTTAAAGAAAAAAAGATCAAGCTTGGAGTACTATTGACCTACTGCCTTCCAAGAAGACTGCAATTGTTGATAAATTTCTAGCTATGGGTCACATTGGTTTTTGTGTCTTTTTCTTTTTTATTTTCAATTAGCCTATAAAATGTTGGAATAGGTATTCCAAAAATTTTATTGGGCAAGCAACGTGGGGTTAAACGGATTGATGTGGTCTCTTTGAGTTTTATGTAATTACGCTTTCCATATATTTCACTTGCTTATTGGCTTCCACATTCCCACTTCTATCGACATTCCTTTGCGCCTCTTGGTAAAATTTCTAGTTTTAAAATCAATTCCTATATATGAAATTTCACATTCCCACTTTTATCAACATTCCTTTGCACTTCTTAGTGAAATTGCTAGTTTTAAAATCAATGCCTATATATGAAATTTCAAGGACTACCATAATTCTCACATAATTCTTTAAAGGGTTCTAAATCAATGCCAGAGAAACTACTTTATAAGGAGGAGGTTGGTGGTTCGATTCCATTGTGCCCTAATATGAATTAATCAATGATATTGTATTTTATTTTTAATTAAATACTTTTAGTATTGGTTTATTTCAATGGTGAGATATTTTTCTAGATTAATTATTTTATATTGTCTCTAAAGAGACAAAAGTGATCACGTATTATCTTTGAATGTAATTTTTTATTGTCTCTCAAGAGACAATAGTTATGATCAAAGACATTGTCTTTTTAAAGACAATATGTATTTAATTCCAACTATTGTCTCTAGAGAGACAAGAAAGAAATAGTCTTTGGAAAGACAAAAATGGAATTGTCTCTAGAGAGACAAAAATTCTTGTGTTATATATTGTCTTTATAGAGACAATATTTTAAGACAATTTAATTTGAGACACCCGCATAAAGACAATATTTAAGACAATGCGCATGTTTTCATTTGTCTCATGTTAAGACAATTTACCCAAACATTTTCTTAAATATTGTCTTAAAACCCCCTTTGTGTTGTAGTGTCATTAGTTCTAAAACTCAAAATATAACAACTTGGAAATACAATTTTTTAGATAAAAGAATATAAATTATTCTCAATATAAGAATTAAGAATTAATTCTTGTAATATTCTTCTAATTAAGAATTAGAAGAATATTCTTCATGAAGTATCAACATAAGAATTTATAATATTTAATTATTCAACAACACTCATTTTACAAGTTTTGTTATGGTAGCTTATGCAAGGGATATTACATACTCCCCACCTTAAAAAGAACACTGACCTCAATTTTATTCTCTTGTTCTAACATTAATTTTTACTAATAATATAACAATCTAAATAACGAAATTGCGAATCATTTCCCTTCAGAATGAAGGTTTTTTATTTTTAATAAGTAAAATCGATAATGTTTATCAAATGAAATACTTTTCATTATCAATTATTTATACAATAACAAATAAGACTTCAATGATAGTAATTCCAAAAGTACCCATAGAGCACTATCCCTCTAACCCTAATATTGATTTTAAAACTATATCAAGTGGGTGTTGTCTTTTATTTAGGGGTATACTAGCATCTTTTTTCCCACCGGTGTTGCTTGAAAATTATTGTCTTTCTCTCCCATAGTAATTTCAATCAAACTCAAAGTCATAACATTTATCTCCAACTATTTTCCTCTCGTCTAACTATTTCCATCATAATTTAAATGATAAGTGCATACATTAACAATTTATTTCTGCTACACATGCATATAGATAATTCATTTCTCACATGTTCATTTGGTCATACAAACCTACAAACGCAACCTATTTCATCGAAATTCTCACTTAGATAAATTAATAGATGATGAATGTATAACTATAACACATACAACAAATTAGAGACATACAACTTATGGTATACTTTAATATCCAACATCTTTATAAGATCTCGAAATCAATAGAAAAATACAGACAAAATTTCATCTAACCATAATT
Organism: Pinus taeda; assembly: GCA_000404065.3. NCBI lineage: Eukaryota > Viridiplantae > Streptophyta > Pinopsida > Pinales > Pinaceae > Pinus > Pinus taeda. The sequence continues at coordinate 154,403 of APFE030288367.1, read as the reverse complement.
AATGTCTTGGAATTATTCAAGAATTGGGCATGTTCCACCCAATCGTGAACTATCTCCAATAATTCCTCACAGAGCTAATATCTACTTGCCATTAGAATCGAAAACCTCATTGATTCCTTGGTGGTTTATTTTATAGATTTCTTCCCAACATATTTTTAAGAACATCCCGCCTTAAGGTTTTTAAGCCTTTTTCCTAATCTTTTTTGTTTTAGTTCTTTTCGAAAAATATTCTTTTCTTTTTATGTAAAGCATGCATTTTTCTCCTGCTATGCTTTATTCCACCTTACTTTTTATTTATGTACAACTAAGTGATTAACATAATGTTTCTCTCCCATTATGTTAATATTCTCTTTTTTTATTATTTTCTCCTATGGATTTTTAGGAGACTTTTAGGGAAGGTCCATCTTGGACTTAGCCACCAACAACTTTTGATAAGTTGGAAAGAAGTATTTTAAAACTCTAGGGTTATTTCCTAAATATCCCAAACAATGTATTCATTAACTCAATAATAAAATAAAATATTACATCATCACATCAGTCCCATCTCAAGTTCCAAAGCCATTCAATCCAATAATAATTCAATGTCTACAAATCCATTGTAATTTACATAACTACCCATTTTCATTTATCATTAAATAAAACGAACATTTATGTACATCTTGCATCTACACTTGAACCTCAACATAGATCCCATAATTTGTAAAGGTGTGTTGACATAAAATCATCAGATGTCATAGGGGTGGTATACTTTCCAAATTTCCACATAATAACAATAATGCAACTTAGAAGAAAAACATTAACATATCTTGCATACCATAGCATTACACTTTATGTAATGTACCACATTACCAATAATCAATACTGTAGAGAAATAGAAGTTCCATTGAACACTAAGAAATAGAATATGATATTTTATTTTTATTTTTATTTTTCCTTAATTACTTGGCACCCTTACTTTGATCCACCCCCCTTTACTTTAATCCATCTCGGTTTAATATACTTTATTTCCAGTAATGAGATTTGTGGATGGTCATACAAGCTTCCATTTTATTTTAAAACAATCTACAATATTTCTCAATTAAACTCTTACTCAAAACATTTGGCCCTACTTCACTCGTAACAATTCATAATAAATCTTATAAAAATTTAAATCTATAATTAATCCCCAATGTTTATTGACCTTTCAAAACATGATCTCATGTTCTTAATCATCTCTTCAATGATTATCAACATGTATATTATTACATAACCTTATTATTCATTGTCTCACAAAAATACCAATACTTCACACACAAGTAAAACTATTAGCCATCTTCATTGATGCATTCCTACAACCAATTTAGTAAGATGAACAAATACAAACATTGGGGGATTTTCCTTTCCTTTTCTTTTATTTTTACAATTATCTTGGAGCCATGTAGGTTGCAACCGTTGGTGAATTTTGGCCCCAAACAGTTTCCAAGCATGCAATCTACAACTACGGAGGCATTTTATCAAATAGTTTGCAAGCATGCAGTCTATAGTCATTGAGGAATATCAAAAAACAATTTTAAAGCATGCAATCTACAGCTAATGAGACATTGTAATAAATAATTTGCAAGCATGGAACCTATAGCCATTGAAGCATTTTAACAAATTAGCTTGCAAGCATGCAGTCTATAGTCATTGAGGAATTTCAACAAACAATTTTCAAGCATGCAGTCTACAGTGAATGAGACATTGTAATAAATAATTTGCAAGCATGAAACCTACAGCCATTGAATCATTTTAACAAATAGTTAGCGGACATGAAATAAATCTCCATAAAGATGTTTAAATTATTAGAGTGACTGTAAAACTAGAATTTAGAAAATAGCATGAGTCATATTAATATCATCAATGGTAAAATTTCCTAAAAACACCAAAATCATTAGTCCCTATAAGGCAATGATAAATTGGAAAAATCAACCATATTATGGAATCTAAGTCTGTAAAACACTTTTTGGAATCAAAGTGGGGTTTTTTTTGTCCCTATAATACTAGTGTATTCCCTCATTCTTATTCTTAGTGTAGCCCCTTATTATCACTTTTGTTCCCATGTAGTACCCATAATGTTATTATTGTGCCCCATAGAAGCCCACTATTGTTATTATTGTGCCCTTATTGTATTATTGTTATGTTGATTTTGATTATATTGTGACCCCTTAGACTCCTATATATAGAAAGGAGGTTTTGTCATTTGAATCATTAGAGATATGTTCATTTGTGTAATTTTAAGGAGTTTTTCCCCCTTTAAGAGGTTAATTTTGAAGTTGTTGATCTATTTTTCCTTCTATTTTGTGAGCTAGTTGCATAACATTTGGTATCAAGTTTCGTTGCTTCAAATAGGCCATCATGGAATTTTTTCTATAAAATGTTTTCTACCAAGCTACAGAACCTGAAATTAAAACCTATTGGAGATAAAATCAGTGTGAACCTCATGTACAAATTTTAGATTTTGTATCACTATATTTTCAAAGATATGATCCAAGGAATACAGGGTTTTTACAGGCTCCAATATTCCATCTCAAACAAGTGACCATGGGAAAATCGTCACAACTTTTTCTCTACGAATAAGATTCAAATTTCGTAAGAAGTGAGAGAAAGAGGACAAACATTAGTTTTTTTGGATCATATTTAGGGTCAAAAGTCAAAATATGACATGTGGCACTTCATACAATTTCACTCTACTAAACGAGTGCATAATCAGGTAATTGTGGGAGATTGGGCATAACTCTTTCTTCAAGAATTACATCACAATAAGAATAATGGGGTGAGATAGAGTACTCATAGGGATACCATAGGATAAAATTTCAAGCATTGGAGATCTGCAATTTCGAAGATACAAAAGATTAAATATCAACCTCCTATAGGTGAAGAAAAATGTGTGCATTTTTAAAAATTTGCATAAGTTTTGTTTGAAAAATTAGTTTGAAGTGACTCAAAGGGAATATTGAATCATAAATACCATTAATTTATGATCTAAATAAAGAAATTGGAAACACCTAGCAAGAAACCTAAAATCTCTACTATGATGCATGATGAATAGGAATAAATGCAACAAGATATATCAAAATTGATAGACGAAGTGTAACAAATTTCCCTCTCGTAAAAGTAACAAAAAATGGAAGCCATGATGAATGTTAAGAGATATGGTATAAGAAGGGAAATGCAAGTGTTGGTTGATGGTTTAAAAGAAGACATGGAATCAATGATGAATGTCAAGGTAGAAGGTTTGAAGGAAGGTTTGGGAAAGTTTCTAGAAGAAAGGTGTGCCAAGCAGTAATAGGGAAACCCATGAAAATCGTGATGAAGAAAAAAGGAATATCAATTATGATTTTATATACTCCAAAGTGGGGTTTAAGAACCTCCACATTCTAAAGATATATATGGTGAAGTTTAATGGAAAGGATCTGGTAACTTGGATACTACATAAGGAGCAATATTTTGATCTACATTATGTGAAACTCTCACAAAAGATATGTATTTAATATTTATATTTAGAATCAAGTCATTTTGTCTGGTATAGATAGCTTTATTCTCGTAAATAACTTGTTACCTCATAAATTTTTATGGAGGAAATGATAGCACATTATGAAGATACAAATATCAAAAGCTTCTTAAGCCAATTGATAAATCTCAAACAAAAGGGTTAAATGGTGGAGCACATTGAGGACTTCCAAATTTGAATATAAGGGTGAATGATATTCTAGAGGAGCATAGGATTGATGTCTTCATAAGGACTTTAAAGGATAAAATGCAACATGAGGTTCATCTTTGGGAACTTGATTCATTGGAGAAGGCATTCAAGTTGGTGAGAAAAATTAAAAGAAAAATTATGGCAACAAAGAATCCTATCACTCACAACTATAAACATGGAAGTGTTGTTGCTCCCACCCTTTCACAACCTGCAAGGTTGACACCACAACAATTGGAAGAAAAAATAGCAAAAGGGATTTTTTATAGTTGTGATAGAAAATACATTAAAGCTCATATGTGTGCTGAGAATAAATTAATATACGTAAATTGGGAAGAGGAGGAATAAAAGGAACAAGAAATGTCGAAAGAAGATGATACACACTAAGAACCAACCCTAGAGAAAGAAGAAATGAATCTGACCTTATTTTTTAATTCATTGGAAGGAATTACCACTCCTCAAACAGTTAAGAGGGAAGGACTTATCAAGAAGAAAAAGGAATTAGTATTGATTGATTCAGGTAGTAGCCATAGTTTTACTCATTGCAAGATGGCCAAGGAATTGAATTGCTTCTTATATCTAGCACTAGAGTGTCAATGGATGGTTGCAAATGGAAGAACCATAAATTACTCTAGAAAGTTCCATAATATCAAGCAATTGATGGGAGAATATGTATTGAATAGTCCAATGCTTTCCATTCCAATGGGTGGTGCTGATATTGTACTAGGAGTCCAATGGTTACAATATTTGGGTATGCTTTTAATTTTCAAGAATGTTTATTAAAAAAATTTTGGGAAGGAAAGGAAGTTGGATTAATGGGTATTGTAGGGAAACCAAGAAAGCTAACAAGCTCTAATGGCACTATAAATTTTCTAAAGAAAGAACAATAAGGTGTAATTTCACAATTATGTTCACTAGATGTTCAAACAAAGAAATCATCTATTTCTTCAAATATCAAAAAGGTATTAGAAAATAATCCTAAGGTTCAAGAATGGAACATCACATTGAGAATCAACAATAAGTTCTCCAGCTCTTAAAGGATAACCTCACCTTGGCGCAAAATCAAATTAGATAACAGGGAGATCAACATCACAGCAAAATAATTTTTTATGTAGGCATTTGGGTATTTTTACAACTATAATCATACAAAAAAATTGTCCCTTAAGAAAGATAATATGGATAATAAATTATACATAAATTACTATGGTCCCTATAAGGTGTTGCAAAAGTTTGGTACTATGGCATAGAAGTTGGAGGTTTTTGCATCTTCTCAAGCACATCCAGTTCTCCATGATTCACACTTAAAGAATGCTATATGTGACAAGAACATAGTTCAAAAAATATTTTCAGATTTTTATGAGGAAGAAGAAAAGAATAGTAGAACCTGAAGTAGTCATAGAAACAAGAACCTGATAGCTATGAAATTGATCGATTTCAGAGTATGTCATCAAGTGGAAGAACTTACCCATTGAATATTCCACATGGGAGGATGAGAATTTTATACAAAAGTAGCCATAACTACTTAACCATTGAGGAAAAAAAAAATTAAATGAGAGGGGAATGCTAGGTCCCTATAACACTAGTGTATTCCCTCATTGTTATTGTCACTATAGCCCCTTATTATTACCGGTGTGCCCATGTCGTACCCATATTGTTAGTAGTGTGCCCCATAGAAGCCCACTATTTTTGTTGTTGTGCCCTTACATTATTCTTTTTATGTCAGCTCTAATTATATTATGACCGCTTAGACTCCTATATATATTAATGAGGCTTTTCCATTTCAATCATCCAAGAATTGTTCATTTTTGTAATCCAAAGGAGGTTTCCCCCTCGAAGAGGCTAATTTTGAATTTGTTGATCTATTTATTTTTCTATTTTGTGAGATGGTTTCATAACAGGGTTACATTTCCTTAAGGTATGAATACCCACTGATGTTGAGTTGAATTGCATCCAAAACTCTCAGGGATGGAATTATTTAAGATAAGAAAACTTTGGATCTCATTTATGAGTTTTTTCATATACATGGAATGAAAACTCTCATATACAATTCTACATGAATAAAGACAACCCAACATTATGCTACTATGAGTTGTTCATTGAATTTAAGCTCACTATAGGAATTCCACTTGACCCATTGCTCATTTTTAACATTTAAGGAAGTTATTTAATGTTTTCTTTTTAACATTCTATTGTCCTCTTCTACATTATTTATTTATCACGCAAACCATAAATGCATTCATTCTTTCTAAGAAATGCATTGTAAGGTTAGTCATGTTTTCTATTTTTTAATTTTTATGCACCATAATCATTATTGTGATAGTATGCATCTAAAGGATGGTAATTAATCCTCACTATAACTAGTGAGTGTTCAATATTGTTCATAGGTGCAATAAAGGTTTTAGTGTCTTTTATCCACATTGATATTCGAATGTCATGAGCACAACTTTTGAAACAACATTATCATTTTCTATTCGTTGATTCATTCATTAATCATACATCATCCGTCTCATGTAAATTATATTCTACTACAATTTCAGATAGAATCATACATGAGATGATTCCCACTAACATCATACCTCTATTTGCTTCTGTAATTATTCTAAAAAGGCATCAGTGTTGCAACCTTTTTCTCTGATACCACTTGTAACATCCCTGGGTAACTTTGTGGGAAAATGCATGGAGTTAGGAATTTTTTTGAGCATTTACCAATATGCAAATTTTTAAATTACTTACTCTATTCCCTCAATGAGCATTAAGATAACATTCATCATTACATAGAGAAATATTTAGTTAAAGCATAGTGAGTTGCACAACCATTTATTATAGCATATTAACTTAAATTTCTTGTTATAACTATGCATCAATTCCATGACTCTTTTATTTGAATTATTAAATATCATACTTGATAACATAAATATTATGATAATAGAACAATTAACACTCACATCATTAGACACCTTTATACCATGAAAACCCAGTAAGCTAAAAACTAGCAAACATTTAGTATTATTATTAAATTCTCATGAGGGTGTTTGCCCCTCACTCAATGGTTATAAGGGAGTCCATCCATTGACCATTGTTATAAATATTACATAGAAAAATAATCTTAGATGCAATATAACTAGCTTTAAGCTATTAGAACCATCATGATATCATTCACCCATGAATCCTCAATCTCTATGTTTTTGTGGTCACTTTTTCCATCCGTGGATCATCGTGTATTTAGAATTCCTCAGTTTGCATGGACCAAGAAATATTTATCTACCACATTATTAGACATGAACTATAATTTTTCATAAGTCACCATCCTTTCGTGCCATTATTGTTATCAATGCACAGGATATCATGAATAGATAAAATATTGATAAATCAATAAACAATCTTTATTAGTGACACTTCAACATGTATTTGTGTGCATGCATAAAACCTAAACAAAATTCCATAAAATGTCTTCCTTAAAATCATTTCACATGTATTAGTGACAATCACATCACTATCAAACATCATCTTTCCAACAAAATACTAAAAAAGTCTTCAATGAGCTTTCATATTCTTTCGAAGGGAAAGCTAACATACTAGATATTATTCTTGTGCATACAAACGCATAACACGCTTTCAGGAGAACTAGCCCAATAATCAATTTTCTTTGTTCATACCATTATGTTTTCTTTTCCAAAAGGATTGAACACAATATATTTTATTAATTATCCATGTGGATGCATGCTCTTTTCCAAAAATATATTCTCCACAAGGGAGCTATTCACAATTTGTTATTATGGATAAAAATGCATTATATATTCCAAAAAAAGTGAACATAATAGTTATAATTTCTTGAATGTGCAACTACTTGTCCTCTACAACATAAAATAACAAGATAGATTTCTCTTCTTTCATGTGAAACATATATTTCTTTCCAAATGAAACTAACTAAATATTTCTTGGGAAAATAAACATGTTTCTTTTCTAAGGGATCAAAGACATAACGTTTATTCTTCCATGCACAGAAAGAGAGATTTTCCTCATACTAATATAAATAACCGATAACTATACATAATATTCTCCCAAAAGAAAGCTAATACCATAGCTAATCCCTTTAGGTGTGTAAATGCATACTATTTTTCAATAAAGAATTATAACACAATCAATATTATACAATTGCACCTTCTTTTTCTCCATAATTATAATACCAAAGCTATAATTTTACATGCATGCAAGTGTATATGCTTCTCTAAGGAATATTACAAAGGAATCTTAACACAATAAATCATGTGATTACCATTTTTCCTCTCCAAGAATCTAATTCAATAATGCATAGAACATAATTTTTTTCTACTCTTTTCTTTTTGAATAGTTCTAACACAACAAATGATTCCTTGCACACACACACACACACACACACACACACACATATCTATATATTACTAGCAATCTAATACATCAACTATTCCTTTTTCCAAAATTTAGCTAACGCACTAGTGATTATGCATCAAATCAAAAATATTTTCCTATTATTTAACACATCACACGAATTGGTAGTGTTTCCTCAAGAAATAGCATGAGTAACAAATCCTTCTTAAATAACACAACAAATTGTATTTTATTCAAAGGTTTTATGTGAAATATTTCTGACAAAATATTACTTATCTCATTCTGCACGACTCAAGCTTCCCATTCATGTAAAATCACATATTCATTTCCAGTAGATCAAATATACTACATATTATTCCTATGTAGATTATCACATATTCTCTTTAAGAGTCCAATATTTTTCTTTAAAAATTTAATACATATCCATCATGAGAACATCCTTGGTAATATTTTAAATGAAATAACTTAATTCCTTTTATAAGAATTATCAACATGGTTTTTCTATTGTTTATGCATGTGAATGACTTATTTCTTTTCAAGAAATTATCAAAATTATTATTTTATTTGTTTTTGGTATGCAATTAATTTATTTGTTTTCAATAACATTAACACAATATTTATCTCTATATGTATATAAACAAACATTCTTATCCGACTGAAAAATCAAATGGAAGCACTTTGTTTTACTCTGTTTTTCATTCTTTAGTCATCAAATTTTTTTGGTGATTCTGAATAGATGGAAACATTATTTTGAAAAAAGAATCTGGTTCGTTAAAACATTCCTCTCTCATTCTTTACACAAGTATCACAGTTAGGATGATTTCAATGAATCTTTGTAGCACATTTTACCATATTTAAATATCATTATTTTTTTTGTTTTATTCATCAACTTTGGACATGACTTTCAAGAAGTTGAAAATGAATTGTTCAAATATTAAAGAGTCTTTTTGAAATAACAAGGTCATTTACAAACCCGTCTTTCATTTGTTACACAACTATCATGGTTTGGGAAATACGAAGACATAATTGGACTCTATTTTCCAATAACTCATGCAATTTACACAATCATTTAGCCATGAAAATATTTTAAGAATTTAGAGGACATGAAACATTTTAAGAATTAAATGAAAACACCACTTATTCAACTATGCAGGAAAGTCCATGGAGGTTTTCCCAACAAAATATTCTCATCTCACTATCATATGAAAATTTTCAAGAAAATGAATTCGATTATTATTTCTTCATGCACCATATGCAAACACAATAATAATTTTCAAAGATCATAGTTATTTATCTTTTAATGCATGTTTGGAATCCCTCCTTCCTATCTCTTGGTTTGATTTTACATCTATTCTACCATTTGTTCTCATATTTTCTCATATGCTTACAATAAGTATAATTCAGAAAATGCAATATTTTTTCTAAATCCTAAAATCATTCCATAAATTAGAGGTTTCCTAAATTCTAAAAACAGTCCATAAATCATCCATAAAATCATATTTCTCTAATTCTAAAATCACCCAATACATCATAAAAAAATCTCTCATGCTTTTTCAAAGTATATTTTTGTTTTCCTTATGGACAAAATATCACTTTTCCATAACTTTTCTAAAACTATGGCTCATAGTTCTAAAACTAAAAAATATAAAAACTTTGAAATACAATTTTTTTAGATAAAAGAATATAAAATATTCTCAATATAGGAATTAAAAATTAATTCTTGAAATATTCTTCTAATTAAGAATTAGAAGAATATTCTTGCTGTAACATCAACATAAGAATTTATAGTATTTGATTATTTAACAACACTCATTTTACGAATGTTTTTACGATAGCTTATGCAAGGGATATTACAAAAGTTCTTCTCCTCTAAATTTTTTGTTTTGTGGAAAAAATGTGATAGAAGTTCTTGTTTTGATGCATACCATCAATTATCAAATCAAATATTTTTTTTTATTAAGACAACACTTCCTTTGATGCTTATACAATTTTTGTCCTTTGTCTGTTTTCTTATTACCAGTGTCTTGAAGTGCTTTGACACTAGAATCTGCACATAACACGAAAGAAACCTATTAATAAATATACTTTCATAATTCATAACTATCGAAATTTTAAAAATAATGTTATGAATGCATACATCTTTCTTCCGTTTGACATTTATCCCTTTTTTATTTAGGAGAGGCACATGTACTACAAACCCTATCCTTGTCTTCTTAGGAATATGAACATTTTTTAATTCTTTGTTCTATATCCTTGTGAAATATGAATACGTAATAAAATTACCATGTCCTTGAACACCTTCTCCATATTATTTCTATACGATGTATATTTATCAACTTCAGGAATTATTTGGAATAACTATGTTCTTTTTATTTGGTATACACTCTCCATGGTTTGAAAAGAAGTCTTGCATCCACGACATTGCAGTATTTGTTAATGGCCCAACGACTTGTCTATGATGTACTCCTCAATAAAATGTGGGACCTTTGCCCAATATTTCGTGGATTTTTGATAGATGAAAATTACCAATTGAATGAATCATTTTGAAAGTCTTTCCTAAGAGAAATACACTCCTAATATAATAATTATAACCTACCAATGTAGATTCCATGCAACCCGTAAAATATGAATTTTGCATGCTTTGGTTCATTGAAAAATATCTCTTCCTATTCTCTAATGCAAACTTGAAATCCATATGTTTCAAGCAATCCTTTTGACAACATTCACTTGAAATCAGATCATTGATTTAACTTCTTCTTGTGAGATATTTTGTCATAACCCTTGTATAACTTGAATATCTTGGATTGATATGCAATGGCCCACTCCTACTCCTAGATACAATATTCCCATGCAACATATCCATGATGTAATTATCCTCTGTAGAAGCATTTTCATCATAATCAAGAGGAATATTATCCTCACTATGATCATTTTGAACATAGTTATGAAACTCATCACCATCACTGCTTGGAAAATATTCATTACCATCCTTATTTGAAGGAATTGTTTCACTTCCATCATATGTTCTTTTGAAATCCCATCTTAGAAAAAATTCTTTACCATCTTCATCGACGCTTTTGAAATTCTCATTTGGAGGGTTGAATTCATCATCACCATGAGTGACTTTCAGATGTTGAGTGAGAAAAATGCATTATTAACTTATGTGCCTCTAAAATTATCATTTGAAAGAAATTATTCGTCCTCCCCTTCATCATGGGTGCTCTCATAATCCTTAGGATTAGGACTAAGTGGAAAATATGACCATCTATTCATAGTCAAATTATCATTTGCAGGAGGTTTTTCATCCTCCTCTTCATCGTTGGTGCTCTCATAATCCTTAGGATTAGGACTAAGCAGAAACTTTGACTCTCTATTCATAGTAAAATTATCTTTTGTAGAAAATTCTCCATCTTCTCATTTGTTAGTGGTTCTTTCATAATAATTAGAATTATGACTAAGTGGAAAAATTGACTCTCCATTTACTGGAATTTTTTCATCCTCCCATTCATCAGTGGTTCTCTCATAATTCTTAGGATTAAGCCTAAGTGGAAAATATGGCATTTTATTTACTAGAAATTCTTCATGCTCCCTTCATAAGTGGTGCTCTCATAATCCTTAGGATTACGACAAAGTGGAAAATTTGACTCTCTATTTACTAGAAATTTTTCATCCTTCCCTTTGTTAGTGTTTCTCTCATAATCCTTAGTATTATAACTAAGTGGAAAATTCAACTCTCTATTTATTGGAAATTCTTTGTCTTTCCCATCGCTAGTGGTGCTTTCATAATCCTTATGATTAGGACTAGGTAGAAAATTGGACTCCCTATTTACAGGAAATTATTCATCCTTCCCTTCATCAATGCTTCTCTCATAGTCCTTAGGATTAAGACCAAGTGGAAAATTTGACTCTATATTCATAGTTAAAGATTTCCTCTTATATTCATCAGTATGAATAGAGTTGTTACTTGATGAAGATGTTGATGCCCCAAAAAGAGAAACTTCACTATAAAAAGAAACCATGACTATCAAACATGAAGACGTTGAATGATCCAAATGCACTCTCTCCCAATGATAATTTTTAGCCCGGAAATTGAAAAGTTCCCTCTAAATTTTCCCCCAAAAAAATTCGACAAAAAATTTCTCTCCAAAATTCCCCCCCAAAAACTTTGTCGAAAATGTTTCCTCCAAAAAATTTAGTTTCATATATTTTTCTCCAAAATTGTTCTACTAAAACTTTGGTCTTGAAAATTTTGGTCCTACTTTCTATTCAAAATTTCCACACAAATTTTCCATTAATTCATTCCTTCAAAATTAAAATATTTTTTATTTAAATTATTTTAAATTAACTAAGTAACCAAATTCATTTTTATATTTTATCTTTTATCCCACATTGAATAAAAGTTAATCTAAACTTGTAATATTAACTATATATTATTATAGTGTAAGTTTACTGTAAGTATCAAAGTTTTGATGTTCCTATTAATTAAATTGAAATATGGTTACAAAATCATTATTCTATTTTATAAGGTGAAATGGATCTTAACTTATGGTTGTTACTTATATGTTATATATTTTAATGTAATATGTATTATTATAGATTTTTTTAATCTAAATATTATACGTAATTTTGTTAATAAAAAAAATTTACAAAGTAAGAATTTTATTTTTATTAATTTTATTACTCTTAACTTTTTATGCACACTACATCATTCTCCTCCATGTTGGGCTCTATATTTACTTTTAACTGATATATAAATGTTTACCTATCTTTTATGTATTATAAATTACACATATTAATATAAATTCAACATATTAAGCTGCCATGTAAAAATGTTTACAAACTTTCTTACATTACACCTACATATCACTCCTATAATGGGTTGTAGAGTGCCTCTCGACGCAATAACCTTTTTTGTTCCTATTCCTAACATGACATCAATTCTTATGGTTTCTTTAAAATGTTTGGAGTGGTTTTGCACAGAAGCTACATTGTCATCGATAACATATTTCAAATGTTATTTTTTCATCAATTTTGACCGTTTAAAGAGGAATTTGGTGAAAATATATTGTTTTATGGCTTTTATGCTCCAAAACGTTTTTATCACTATTTTTCTTTTTTTTAATATTTTTTTTTAATATGATACTTTAGGGGAAAGACCACAAATAAATCAACTTTTAATAGATTTTTATAGTGAAAAATACAAAAAAAAAAAAAATCAAATTTGTATGATTTTTGGGAGAAAAAATAAGAAAATCCATATTTTTTAGGGCTCTCAAACAGAAACCAATGTACAATTTTATTTTATTTTGAATTTTTCTTGGGTGGAATTTCAATTCGTTGATTCAACATTTATGAAATTGTTGAAACAAGGAAGACTCAGGTTCAAATCACCTTGAGGTGACCGACTTGTGGCAAGCAGAGTAGATCGTAAAACTCTAGAGGTTTACTATTCTTTACATGTTATGTAGGCTAATGGGTTCCTCCATGATACCAAAAAAAAGAACTATTCCTTAAAAAAAGTTACATTTATTTAAATTATTATTTTTTCCCCAAAATAAAAATTAAAAAAACATGTTGTGCCATGGTAGCGATGCCCGCAAGCCATCGGCAGCTCAGGTACATTGTTTTTAATTTTTTAATTGTTTTTTGTTTTAATTTAATTTTAAGTCTTTTTTTTTAGTTTTTTACTTTTTTTTTTTAATAAAATTATGAAGAATATTTAATTTATAAATGTCTTTTGTTTTGTATGTTTAATTAAGATATCTATAATATATAATATATATATAGATATAGATATCGAAGATGGCATCAAAAATGGTCTTTACGAATGTTTCTGGAACATGGGAAACAATTACATCATATAAAGGTGCAATTGGATTCCCTATGAATACTATTGAACGTAGCCAAACTAAGAAACATGGTAAAATTCAAGAAACTGGCCCATGGAATACATTCAATATTATTTTAGAATGGAGGAATGCATGAGAAATAAGTAATACAAAATTTCCATGGAATTTTAATGATAGACAAATGAATAGGGATGTACATATCTATATTATTGTGGTATGATTAACTTTGGTGAACCATATGAGGAGATTGGAAAAGTATGAGACATATGTTTGGTGTTGAATACAAACAATGTTTATATTCCTATAAAACTTCCCAAGACACGTTCAAAGTTTAAATATCGTTTCTTAAAGGTCAAGTATGACACAAATAAAGAATGTACAAAGTTGTGTGAAGAAATCACAATCAACATTCCGAATAATATTGTAAGTATGATTATTTATATTTATGTGTTATGCATTATTGTAAGGATCATTATATTTTTTATAAGTTATTTATCATTGTGTTATTACTTTTTATTTGATAGGATTTTGCTGAAAGTCTTTAAATTATATTTGAGGGTATTTATTATCTAGAGGAAAATATTATGAATGTGATCAAAAGTTTTCACATAGAGGTAGAAGGTGAATGGAGAAGGAAGCAAAGAACACTAGCTAATAAAACTACAACATTACATATAGGGGATCAACAAAGAATCCCTAAATTGGATCAAGCTATTAAAGATAAACGTGTTACTTTTGAAGATGTTGAAGCTGAAGTTGAAGCTAAAAAATATGTTGCCATTAGTGAGGATGATATTAGAACTACTATTGAAAAGGATAAAATATTTAAAACATGAAAAAAATAAAATCTGACAGATGCCTCTCTTCTAGTTAATGATGAGGTGATGCGGGAGCAACCAGCAACAAATCAAGCAACTTGGACCACAGGATCAAAACAAAAGAAAAGCCTGATTTAAAGTAGAAAAATAGATTTAAAAATGATAAATCAGATTTAAAGCATGCATGCATGAAGCTTTTGTGGAGAAAATAAGGAGAGGATAGGATTGATCCTTCCTAAAATTCTTATATAATTGTAATACCATAGGGGTGTAGGGATATCTGTTTGTGAGGAATTTTGTGAGTGGCAAGATGTAGTCGAGCTAGAGCTTGTTTCTAAGGCTGAAAGGCCTTAGTATGTAATTGTTCTGTCTAATATATGAAATACGTTCTATTGTTGTGTATGCCGATGTGTGTTAATTTAATTCTGCCTCGTAAGCTTACTGATCGACTATCGACCACCTGTGGATCGATGGCGATCTAAATTACCTTTTATCTGTTTATGTGATTGTACGCCTGTGTAGATTTATATTGAAATGTTGTGGTATTACATGGAAACAGTTGTGTATTAACTCGGGCCAGCGTAGGCACTATTAAATTTTATTTAAGCCAGCACAATTGCTTCAGCTTCACCTGCGCAGCTACAAGATTCTGGATTTTCACAGATGGCATATATACATATGATTGGGCATTAATTTTGGCAGCGTAAACATAAGCACGGTTCTATTAATTGATATTCCCACGGAATTCAAGTGTGGAACGCTGCGTTTTTCATCATCATCCAAGGTTGCTCGCGCAGAGAGAGGAATTGGGATCTTGGGCAACCCCCAATTTCTCAGTTTCATCAGGTGGTATCAGAGCAGTAGGATTCTGCGGAAAGAGGTACAGTTGTGTTAAAGATGGAGAGTTTATGGTCTTGCTATTGTGCAGATGGCAGCAGAGGAAGGTGAGAAGATTGCAATAGCCTAGAGCGGTTACCAAAAGACCAAGGCTAGAGGAGAGCTTGGTGAGGTAAGAGGCAACAAGGAGAACTTGCTGTTGCAAAGGTTGATTGCAGCTCACAAGTTAAAGATATTACGAAGACTAGGAGAAGCATATGACCAGGAGGTCATAAATTTTTGTGCCTCAGGAGTCTGATGCGGGAGCAACCAACAACAAAGCAAGCAACTTGGACCAGAGGATCAAAACAAAAGAAAAGCCTGATTTAAAGC
Source organism: Pinus taeda (assembly GCA_000404065.3). Classification (NCBI taxonomy): domain Eukaryota; kingdom Viridiplantae; phylum Streptophyta; class Pinopsida; order Pinales; family Pinaceae; genus Pinus; species Pinus taeda. Next base: position 138,444 of record APFE030288367.1, on the reverse strand, counting down.
AGAAAATTAGATTTAAAAAGGATAAATCAGATTTAAAGCGTGCATGCATGAAACTTTTGTGGAGAAAATAAGGAGAGGATAGGATTGATCCTTCCTAAAATTATTATATAATTGTAATACCATACGGGTGTAGGGATATCTGTTTGTGACGAATTTTGCGAGCGGCAAGATGTAGTCAAGCTAGAGCTCGTTTCTAAGGCTGAAAGGCCTTAGTATGTAATTGTTCTGTCTAATATATGAAATACGTTCTATTGTTGTGTATGCCGGTGTGTGTTAATTTAATTCTGCCTCGTAAGCTTACTGATCGACTATCGACCACCCGTGGATTGGTGGCGATCTAAATTACCTTTTATCTATTTATGTGATTGTACACCTGAGTAGATTTATATTGAAACACTATGGTATTACATGGAAACAGCTGTGTATTAACCCGGGCAAGCGTAGGCACTGTTAAATTTTATTTAAGCCAGCACAATTGCTTAAGCTTCACCTGCGCAGCTAGAGGATTCCGGGTTTTCACAGGTGGCATATATATATATGATTGGGAATTAATTTTGGCAGCGTAAGCATAAGCACGGTTCTATTAGTTGATATGCCCACGAAATTCAAGTTTGGAACGTTGCGTTTTTCATCATCGTCCAAGGTTGCTCGTGCAGAGAGAGGAATTGGGATCTTGGGCAACCCCCAATTTCTTAGTTTCATCATGAGGAAATTGTTTATCTAGAAGGAAGTATGTTAACCGATAAGAAGAAGAAATCAAAAGTTGGTTAGTTTGTAAAATTCTTAGGCACCAGTGAAGATTATAATGAAATATTTAAATGCATGAGGTAAATCATGACAACAGATGTTGATTTAGGGGATGACATTATTAAAAGGGAACAAAATTTCATTCGAGATCAGTTGATGAACAATACTCTAATTAATGGCGGCAAAAAATTTCAACTTATTGCCAACCAATTCTATAATTCAAATGAATGAAATTCTAAATATCAATTGGAAAGTTGCATCACCTATATGTCCATAACTTGAAAACATTGATCATGTACAATCCATAGGTACATGTGGTTGATTATGTGGTTCTTGTTGATCCACTTCAAGTTCACAACAAAGAGAAATTTTAGAGGATACAATTCTTTGAATATAAATATTATGTAATTGGATGGAACCATTATGCATATGCTAGAATACAATTAATCGAGTAATATCCCAATAAATTGCTTTTAGAAAAAATGAGATGTATCATTTATGTTGGTTTAAGAAAAAAAATGTTATTGGCATCGATCATAATTCAAATAATGAGTATATGATGTCTATGACTTTCATCCAATGGGTTATATTTATTCATAATGAATTTGAAGAAAAATGTGGTAGGGATAAGACAAAAGTGAGTCTAAGCTTTCAGAATGAATGTTGTATGGAAATACATTATCAAAATTCAGGATAAAATAAATGTAAAAGTTGTAAAAGTAAATTCACATTTATTCAAAGGTATGGATAACATTTACTAGTTGGCATTGAGAACTGGGGATATATGGGAATTGATTGATTATATTTTCAACATGTGGGAGAATATTGCCATAAAAAATTAGAATGTTAAAATTTCTAAACCATTAATATGTACCAATAGTAGGACAGGTCCTGAAATCAAGCATATTTTACACGATATGACTATCACACCTTTCAGAACAATGTAAGGAGTGAAGGATGACAAACTAGACAAATCAATACTATCTCCTGTGAATTTGGGTGAATTATCATTGGAAAAAATGTGCTCAGAATTTAAAAAGAAAAGTTGTTGAATTATTCTTACTTTTTTGTTGGATTATAATTTTCTTTTAAATATAACATATTATTGTTGGTAGTATTTGTTATACATATCAATATATCAATAATTTTTAATCTATTTATTTAGTCATCAGGTGTATATGAAAATACAACAACATAGGGTTAAAATGTTGAATAAAGAGAGTTGAGATGATGTTATATGCAACTACCCATAATCAAGCTATACAACAACACTTAAATATTTTTATCTTGCATTCAAAAAGGTATGTTGAGTTATGCATTCATTTTATCGATACATAAATTATTTTTATTTTATTAATTATACATATATTTATTAATTTCACTAAATATGTCAAGGAAGGATGTAGATGGAGTACCAAATAGTTCCAAAGTTTTATTGAAAAATTTATGTTGGAAAGGTAGGGAAAGAAAGGTCTTAGTCATTTCATTTGTAATGGGAACAACACCATCCAATGTCAAATAATACAAGGTGATTGTGAAGATAATCCAAAACTTATACCCAAAAGGGAATATTCCATAGTTATTGTACATATTCCTCATGGTTTCAATTTCCCAAACCTTGGATATAATAGTTAACCTTTTACTCATGAAGATTCTAAAAAGTTGTTATGGGCTTTCAGGAAGTCCCAACATCACCACTTTAGAATTTTGTGATATTCCATTTGGACATAAATTTTGCAATGCTATTAACATGATTGAAGGGAAAAACAAACTCAATTATGTGTCTTAAATTGTAAGACATTGAAATTGTATGTTTCATTAATGATAAAATAACTTATTTATGTACAAGTTAATTGAAATTTTACTATGTCATATTACAGAAAAAGTCAAATCTTATTTGTTTCATAAATCATCCAATTACAAGTGATTGTGAGTTCTTCTATGTTTAATGTTGGACAAAATATGATAGCTATAAGCCAATTCTTCTTAATGAAGTAGATGGAAAGAGTTATAGCCAAGTACTCGTTGATGATGTTGTCATGAGAAAACTAAGATATGAGGATAAAGATGAAAAGGGAGAGATAATTAATATTTATAGCTAATGTTCCACTTTATCCTGATTACCTTTTGCACTTGAGTTAACTAATTTAATATAAAGCTTTGTATCAAAAAACAAAGGCATTGATCAAATACGATATAGATTTATGTTCAAATGAAGTAGATTGGGTTTTTGATTTATTCTCAAGTTCGTCTATGTTTTATTATATAAAATTGAATATCATTTTCTTTGTTCATGTGTTTGTACTAATTTACTTAATTATATTTTTTTTTTCTTGTTGATTAGGTACAACACTAGCATGTTGCCTAAAAAAGGAATAAATTGCATTTCCATTAAAAAAAACTCACTACAATGCAATTTTATTCAACAAAGAATTAATTCTCTTCAATTTCTTTTAGATGCAATGCAAGAATCTAGTTTGAGGAAACAAGAATTTAATGAATTATGTGTGGAAAAAAGATGAAAATGAACCTCAACCACCATTAGATGGAATAATTGGAAAAATATACTTTAGGGGATTTGTAGAGATAAAAGATCCATTAGAAGAGGGAAATGACCAAAATGAAGCACAAAATATTATGGAAGAATATGATAATGAAGCTCTAGAAGATGATGAATATGGATTATATGATATTATTGATTAAATTTATGTTATGCTTGCAAATAAGGCTTAATTTTTAAAACTATTCATTAGTTATACTTGCAGTTTTTTGACTTTGATATTTTTATTACAAGAATAAGTATTTAATTTTAGTTGTTTATATGTTTAATATTTCTATTTTTTGATTTTCACGTTCATTTTTGTGAGAATCATTATTTTTTGTAAAAAAATAATGAATACCATTAATTTTTGACATAAAATTAATAAATATTGTTATTTATTTAAGGTTTTTTGTTATAAATTTTCCATCAAAATTGTTTATTTTAGGTCATTTTTAAACAAAAGGAGTCTCAAAATGTATAATTTTTTTATTATACATATTGAAAATGTGTATTTTTTTCAAATGTTTAAATTAATTTATTTTTTAGTGACAATTATTTGATGTGCATTGAAATATTAATTAATGATAGACAAATATATAGGAAAATCCTACCTTTAAAATTAACCGTTTTTTTAACTCTGCAAAATAATAAATATTTCATTACAAAGAAAATTGAAAAGGAAAATAAGAAAAACAAACCTGAAAAACATGTAGAAATAAACATCTTACAGAAGAAGAAGAAGACGAAAGTATTAGAAAAGTTAAAGTGTCAAAAATAAGCCCTCTAAAAAGAGGGGCTTGATGTTGCATCAACACTTATCAAAATCAACATGAAAATAACTAACATTTAAAAAAAAATGTTCATACTTGATTGAAATAAAATTTAAAGTGTCAAAATTATGCTCCCAAAAGAAAGGTGTATTCTGAATCAACACTTTTCAAAATTGGATGATTTTTTTTCTACCTCAAAAAGGTCTGTAAATGGTAAAGTTCTCATTTGATCGTAACTATGTTTCTTCTTCTTTTTCCTCAGAAGACAAATGTGGAAGATAAAAGGTCCTCTTTTCTTCTTCATATATTTCTTGAGTGGCCTATTCTTGATGCAATATATGATGTAATTATTCTAATCTATCTTCATTCAACAAATCCCATTTATCCTTCGCTTGATAATATTCTTTAATTCATTTTCTGATGATCATTTTTATTCCCTTTATTTTCTGAGAGATCCATGTACTCCATGCCTTAGTGACAACATCCGAGAAGCCATCAACACAAATAGATAATGGGTTGAAACTAAAAGGAAGAAGTTCATAATCCATAGGAGGTTGAAATTTTAGGAAAATGTGTTTCTAATTATAACATCCCCATGCTAATGCTGGAGAGGATTAAGAGAATTGTTGATTGAAGGAGCCACTTCTTGTTGGAAATACATATAGCTTATTCATTATATTTCCAGGGCATGCCCACTTGTTCTCCATGTGTATTTTCTTAAGGAGAGTTTAATATCTATAAGATATAATTGTGCTATAAATTCTATCATGTGCCCCATAAATGGATAAATCACTAGCATTCCCCCCTCTTTTCCCAGGGATGAATTATGGTATTAAGTATCCTTCAAAGATGCCATTAGAGAAGAAATTTGATCCCCCTAGATTGCATATTGAGTTTTAAGTAGAAACCTTTTCTTCGTGTGAAACATGCACATAAACATTAATTACAAAACATACCTTCTTTTCTTGGTGTATACAAACAAAACAATTTCCATCCAATGCAAGGATTTAGTCTCCTACAACTACTAATGAATAGATGGAACCTACCTAATACATAATCCTTGCAAGGACCCCCTGGAACATGTCATTAAGGCCCCACATCCTTTCTAAATACTTCTAGTTTTTTTCATAATTTCACCCGCACATAATTTTGTTTGTTTGAGCAAGAAGATTAGGGATTTTAATCTTTCACGAAGATTTTAACTTTAGATAGCCATTTTCCATTTCCAATCCTCATATAATTCTAGAATACTCACTCCATAATTTACTTATATATTTTGTATGATCCCACTAAACATGGATAACTACACTTATCTTCCTTGATGCTCTCTTTCTTTTATTAAATATCGTTTTATTATTAAACCCAGTGCCCATTTCCTTGTCCCTACAAATTGTTTCATTTCATAGATATCTATTGGTTTTCCTATGTAATTTCTTCATAAATCGTCCTTGTTTAGTTGATGGTCTTGTTTCACCTTGATAATTAGAATGTATTGCTGAGGGAATGATTTTAGGGTTTCTAGGTTATTTTAGAGAACAGAAAAACCCCTCTTCACCCCATGATTATTCTTCCCTCTCCTATTGGACATGAGTAGCCGCATATTCCAAAAGGGGTCATCCAACTTCATCTTCATGATATTCTTCAATGTTTTATTTTTTTAAAGCTTGTATGAATTCCATATCCCTCAAAATTTTCTAGATCCTTCAAGGTTTCATAATGACTAACTATGGATCATTGTTTACGGGCCTATATATTCTAAGTAGAATGGGATTCTACAGGAAATTGGGAAGGGGGATACTCATTTGGACCCAATATATTTGAAACATTAATCTTTTGAGAATTTTCCTGCCTATTAGGACCCTTTCTCCTTTTGGGTAGCTACCAGTGGTGTCCTTCTTCTAATGATTTTTGTTTCCCCTCTTCTTTTGAATATTTTCTAACAAAATGTTCACCTTCATGACACATCTTAGATTCCAAAGGTAGATAATCATAAACAATTCATTAGACAAAGGACTAATATCTAATGAAAACTAAATAATATCAAACAAGCCTTTTTTTGAAATCAACTTCAATACATATTTAGACATAGATAAACATAATGCCTTACAATTTCCATTGGTTCAACCTCATCTACACCTCAGCCCAAAGCATCCCAATATTCTTGAATGATCATCATTCCAACCAAAAAGCCAAAAATGAGGAAATTTGACTATGATGGAAACAACCAAAGAGATGTCATTTTTTTGGTATAAAATAGGCACACTAACATTCTTGATAAACTCCTTCATGGCCCCATAAACTAAGTCACACTTATGAAAATCAAATATATATTAACCCTTTTGTCAATATAGAAGTTCAAAAATCCTTTCCCACCAAATGCAACAAATGCCTTCCCCTTTTCATAGGTGTCTCATCGTGTCGATTCATGAACTATTTTAGAGAGAGTGATATCCCCATGAATTGTCCTATGATTATGCAATGTACTAACTATGAAACCATTCATTATGTCTTGTTCGCATAGCAAATCTTCTAAGGGTATCACTAATTCATAGGTGTCTCATCCCATCAATTCATTAACTATTTTAGAGAGAGTGATATCCCCATGAATTGTCCTATGTTTCTACAATGTACTAATTGTGAAACCATGCATTACATCTAGTTGGCATAACAACTCTTCTAAGGGTATCACTAATCTTCTTTATGAAGATAGAAGGGTGTGGTTTCTTATATGTTTCATGAACAAGAATCCACACATTAAACAACATGTAGGGGGAGGAAGGGGAGGGGATAAAGCCTTATATCGTAATGTGGTATGAAACTCTTCCATGTATTAGCAAGAGTTTGTAACTCTTACCTTTTTAAATTGAAATGAAATTATTGAAAATAACTCTTACCATTAATTATTGGGATTTTAACTTGCGAGCTCACGCACCCATTCTTGCTTAGTCATTAAATCATTGCTCAAAGAAAAATAGTTAAAATTAATGATATTTTTTTCTAATATAAATAATCTACCATTTACCACTCCACTCTTTTTAATAAATAGGAAAACATTTTACATTCATAACATGATTAATTTATATAATATATATATATATTATATATTATATATATAAAACTATTTTACTAAGTTTATATTGGTGTAAATACCGCATATTTTGAAATCATCTATTTCTATTAAGTATGTTTTTTGTTTAATTTGTCACTTTTAATTTGTTTTCATACAACTACAACTTTTATTTGTCCAATTAAACCGGTTTTATACCAAAAACAGGGAAATCATTATTCATGGAAATAATAGTTTGAAATATCAAAATAACTATTAAGTTCATAATAACTAAAATAAACTAAATTGACACCCTAACTAAATAACTATTAAGTTGATAATAACTAAAATAAACTAAATTTCTAAAACTAACAGCCAGACTAAATGGCTGAATATAACATCAAATGTGAGATGAAATAAATTGATAATAACTAAAACAAACTAAATTTCTAAAACTAACAGCCAGACTAAATGGCTGAATATAACATCAAAAGTGAGATGAAATAAAGTCAATTAATTTCGTTCAATACCTAGAAGATAAATTAGGAATGATATGCAAGTTTGTCTCCGCTCTATTAACCCAAATTGATTTTGCTGCGGTGCACGCTGTGTTCACTTTATTTTATGAATCATTTAGACTGATCCATGAGTTGTCACAGTAACCGCGTATCCTTACACACAGACGGACGTATCAAAATATTCCGTCAATATCACGTCTCTTTGACGGATATAGTTATGAACGCCACTTCCTGGAATCGTTAGTATCATGGACATGTAGTTCTCTCCCGCTCATTGGCTTGTTTGTTTCTGAAGTAGTTAGCAATTCCAATGTCCTATAACATTGAAAATATTTCCACGTTTAAAATGAACTCCATAACAATAAATTTCTTTCCATTATGGTTCCTCATTTGGAATTGAGTTTGGTTGGCTACACCAATTAAGGAAAATGGCATTTATTATTATAAATTATAATTTGTTTTTAAGTTTTAGGTAATTTATTATTTATAAATTATATTTTTTTAATATTATAAATAATTGTTCGGAATAGCTTAATTGATTCTCATCTTAAAGATTAAATTTCCCCATGAATAAAATAAAACATCTACATGTGAAAACCATAGTTACCAAATCCGTTCGATTAGGACACACAAATATGGAAAGATCGAATAATTCCATAAAAATTCCATGTCGTTCAGGGTAGAGATAAAATAAATCTCACGGTTTACAGTTTATGACATGGATGTCCTAAACACAAAATAGATGGCAGTGAAATGGAAACAACTAACTGATTGTGAGTGGAGAAATTTTCCGTTTTCAATTTCAATGGTGTTTTTAATGGTTTAAAAAGCCCAAATAATAGGGAAAGAAAATTGTGAAGATCAGTAACATTGATAAAATATAATGGTTTTTTTTATATATATTTATATTCAAATTTCAGATGGCTTTTATAAAAGTAAGT
>APFE030288367.1:83882-100739 GCA_000404065.3 Pinus taeda | reverse complement strand
AGCTTAATGTATGCAATGGTTTGCACAAGGCCTGATATTGCACATGCAGTGGGAGTTGTAAGTAGGTACATGAACAATCCAGGAAAGGAACATTGGATGGCAGTGAAATGGATTCTCAAATTTTTGAAAGGTGCCACAAATCAAGCATTATGCTTTGGTGGTTCAAACATTTCCCTACAGGGATATGTTGATGCAGATAGGGCAGGTGACAAAGATAATAGGAGGAGCACTACATGATATGTATTTACTGTTGGAGGAACAACTATCAGTTGGGTTTCAAAAATCCAAAGTGTTGTTGCACTTTCAAAAACACAAGCAGAGTATGTTGCTGCTCCAGAGGCTAGTAAAGAGATGATTTGGTTACAAAGGTTTATGGGTGAATTGGGGAAGGAGCATGATAAGGGCACGTTATACAGTGATAGCCAAAGTGCCATTCATCTTGCAAAGGACTCAGCATTTCATTCCAGGACTAAACACATACAGCTCAAGTACCATTTCATACGATCAGTGTTGGAAGATGGACAGTTGAAGCTGGAAAAGATACACACTAGCCAGAATCCTGCAGATATGCTAACAAAAGTTGTAACCAGGGAGAAGCTGAGAACATGCTCAGTTTTAATTGGTCTTCAAGGATGACGATGAAGATGAGGAACAGCCAGGTCCAAGGGAGGAGTCATTGTCCAGCAAATGAAGCAGCGATGGAGTTGCTACAATCATTCTCCAAGTGGGAGATTGTTGTGTGTGGAGCATGATTGCTCAGAGGTCTTTGTTTCAGCCGGATGTATACCCCAGGAAGTTTTGTACACCCCTCCACGCGGGGGTTCGGGGGTTAGCGGTCCCCCGGCGGGAGCTCGGGGGCAGCGCCCCCGAAGCTAAAGCAAATGTAAAATTGCCTTGTAAAATATAGTAATTTCTAGTCAATCTGGGCCATTCATCAGGCGGATGATCTGATGGTAGAACTTATGTTTAGTTTGGGGTTTTTTTCCCTAGAAGGAAACCCCTCTCTTTGTATGAGGGCATTGTATTTGAGGCTGTGAGATAGATGTGTATTCGGTGTGAGCGAGAAACAGAGAGGTGAGACTGTGAGAGAAAGCAGAGGATATTATGGCGGCTTTGCTGTAGTTTGTGTCTCTTCATTTTGCTGGATAATACAAGGGAAGGACTAGTTGTTCGAGGTGGACGTAGCCCAAACTGGGTGAACCACGTATATCTGTGTCTCTCTTGTTTTGTGTGTTTTCTGTGTTTATATTTCTGCAATATTTTATGTGTCCCATTGCTCCGTAATATTTAATTTTCTAACATAAATGAAACTAGACAATATGAAAGGGAAAAAAAATTAAGAAAACAGGTGCCAAACAATGTACAGACCATGTGGTTAAATTATAACAATAATAACTAAATTACTCAATCGAAAACGAATTCCCTGTCTCCATGTCACGTCAAAATATATGTACAATCACTTCACATACCCAGCGTGTGACTTTGGAACAAACCAGCTCAACTACTTACAGTCAAGCAGATAATAAAAGATAGAATAAACCAACCACTAATAAAAGTAGTTCCTTGAGATGGTATCTTCTAGCACTTGCTGTGCGTGCATCTTCTGCAGCTTGTCCCCCCATCAGGGACTTCTCTTAGTAGTTTTACTAACGCCTCTGATGCGACCTTACTGATACTTAGAAGAAGATATCAAGAAAACAACTCAATTTATAGTAGAAGGGTGCACGAAACTTTTATTAACTCAAAAGGGAAACTTAAAAAGCATTACAATCTGAAAACAAGAAATCTCAGAGTTTCTTAGCACTCAGTTCAACAATGTGTGCTTGTCTTCTGTTGATTTCTTATTTTATACTCCTTTTTTTTTTACATGACACAAAGTGAAATAATTGAGGGTCGTGTCGGCATTTCCATAGTTTGATGGTGTCTACTGAATATTTCAGTACAATAATTCAAAAGCACACTATGGACAATAAGTCAAAGTGGAGAACAATTCAAAGTGAAATAATTGAGGGTCCTATCAGCATTTTCATAGTATGACGATGTCTAATCAATATTCCGGTACAATAATTCAAGCTTTCAACTATTTACAAGGAATCTAAGGACTATCATCGTGGTCCCTTAGGGATACGATCTGAGTCATAATCATCAAACTCATCAGAAGATGGATTCTCTCGCAGATATGCCTCCTCCATTATCTTTATATATTTTTCTTCATAGTCTGGTTCGATGGGGTCTTGAGCATCTTGGTACACATATAAATAAAAAATGTCCTTTCATTTTGAAGATGTTGTTGCTGTAGATACTGTAGCTACCTTAGAGGACTGTCCTACTTCCAACTTTATTCGATCTTTGTAGGGATGATGAATTTGGTAGGGTAACTTGAATGGGTAATATTTCTTTTTCCATCTATTGATGTATGATGTAGGATTTTATCAATATCTAAGAAATAATCTTTATGTGCTTTTGCAAAAGGTGGCATCTGTAGCACTGGTAGTTCTATCCCATCCAGTAATTCCCATTTAAAAATATGGAACATATTAGTAGCTGCTTTGATGGTGTGTTGTACCCAGATTTTGCAGTGATCACTAACACCTTCCTTTTCTTGCCATCCAAACTCAAAATTAAATGATGTGCATCCCTTGGTTTATAATAAAAGACTAATCAGACATATTATCTATAGTCCAATTTCCTGAACTTACTCCAACTGTGATTAGTGCCTTCTAATTCACAGAAAACTTTAAAACACGATACTTCCCTTGTTCTTCTGTCATTTTTTTGATAATATGAATTTTTTCAACCAAGTTTTGCATGTGGAACTTTCTGAAAACTGATTTGCAAAAACCTGTGAAAATGGGCTTGGCTCAATAGCATTCCTTATTTTTGGGCTATTAAAATCCCATGGTGTAGGAAAGATTTTAATATACTGTAGATTTCTTCCTACACATTAAGATTTTCTTTCAACCTATTTCTTCTTGTAGTAAGCGTTCTTGATTTCCCAATCTGCAAAGGGCTCGAAGATTTCATATTGAGGAAAAGTATCTGAATGCATATAATCTAGATTTCTTCCTTGTAGAGATGATGCTTCCATTTCCTCGAACAGATCTAGAATCTTTAAGCTCTGTAAAAACTGGCCAACTTTTGTCTTGATGTTAACATCATCAAGGTCCATCATCTTTGCACTTGTAAAGATTTTAAGTGCAAAATCAACACAACCAATCATTTGATAATAATTTAAAATTTGCAAGACCCAAAACATAGACTGAGTATACTGTATGGACCATAAATCATCAAGTGTTTTGAAATATAATTTGACTTTAATATTTGGTAGAGAGTATACTTTTACCAATTCAAGATCCAATCCAAGAAGTGTTGCAATATTCTTTGATTGCCAGGCTTGATATTTTTGAATCCATTGGTTTCTTCAAAGCCTGAGTCCAACTACTTTTTTATTTATAGACAAAGATCTTCCACATGTTTCTCGATAATTTTGAACCTTTTTTCCACAGTAACAAGATTGTTTGGCTGATCTGGAATATCAAAAATAATCCCTCTGACTTCTGTCTGGTTGCAGCCAATTCTATGAGCTTTGTCCATTTCCCTAGTAAGAGAATTGGCAGTATAGTTAGAATTTCTAGCAATCCATTCTACATCAAAATCATATTGTTGGAACCAAATTTTCCATGATAATAATCTTCCTCTTGCCATCAGTCTTGATAATTTTGCTGACAAGAAATATTTAAAATTCATTGAGTCAATCCTAATCAAGAATTTTCTTGGCACAAGATGCAATTCAATTTTTTGAATACCATTAAATATTGCAAGAGTTTCAACAGCAAAATAATTTTTCTAATTGGGGAGGAATTCTCCTGATGCATAGGCGCATAAGTCTTCTTCTTTGTTTTCCTCCTTTCTTTCGAAAAGAACAGTTGCCCAAAATTCATCTGAGGCATCTTTTTGTAAAATTAATAGCCCTTCTCCTAGAGGTTGCAATTTTGGCAGGGACTTACATTCTTCTTTGATATCTTTGACAACGACAGTGACTTGACTAGACCAACCTGATTTTAAATGCTTTCGAATAGGAGCAACTTTTTCAGATAGCCTGGGAATGTATTTATGGATATCATTTAAAACACCCAAAAATCTTGGAGTCATTTTGGTATCTTTGAGTTCATGAGGGAACTCAACAAGCTTTGTTAGCACATGCGGTTGCATCTGTATATGTCCAACAATTCTATGAACTCCAAGGAAATCAATATCATTTTGGAATAACACCATTTTCTTTTCTGAGAGGAAAATACCATGAGCTTGAACTTCTTAAAAAAATATTTCTAGATGAGCCAAATGTGTTTGTAAATTTGGAATATGGATAAAATATCATCAATGTAAGTTATGATCAAATCATACTTACCAAATATAAAATCCATTCTTTTCTGGAAGAAAGCAAGAGCATTCTTTAATCAAAATGGAACAACCCTCCATTGGGAAAATCCTGCAAGGCATGTGAACGTTGTCTTATGTCTGTCTGGTTCTTCAATGTGAGTCTAATAATAGCTAGATTTCATATCAAATTTACTAAAGATTTTACTCTTCTGAATTTTTTGCATTATTACTTCTTGACGAGGTAAAGGATAATGAATTCTTTGAGTGATTGCATTCAATGGATTGTAATTAATCACCATTCTTGCTTTAACTCAAACTATTTTGGAATGATTGTGGACCAAAAATGCAGAACATGAATAATGGGAAACACTTGGTTCTATTAATCTCAACTTCAGCAATTCTTCAATCTGTTTTTTGATTTCTTGTTCATCAAAAGGAGTACAAGGAATTAACTTACCTTTCACTCCATTATCATGCATAGTAACAATTTCTTGCTTAGGGCTCTCCTTTTCCCAAAACTTCTAAGGGTCTTCTGAGAAGCTTTTAAAAAATCACTGATATATAGAGATTTGTTCCTGAGTCCATTGCGGATCTATCACTGCTTTTTGTTTTGTTTTGGGAGCTTCCTTTTCTTCATAAATTGGCAGTACTTTCTACCATTCTTTGGAATCATTTTTTGGCTTTCTCATGCTGGTCTTCTTCTAGCTTTTCTACTTACTTTGGAGTCTGCAAATTTTAATCTCGGAACAGAGATTGCTTGTTTTTTGAAATTGAAGATAACTTTATCTTCACTAATTGTCACTGGAAAAACAAAATTAATAAATGGCATACCTAGAATTAAATTGGCAGATGGGTTGTAATGCTATATGGTAGATATCTTGACAATCTTCCCACTTATTTTTAAAGAGATATTATCCACATAGTGAGTATGATTAACTGTACCTCCAATTGTTTCTAAAATCAGGATATTTTGGAGAGGTTTCCATAATCCTTTAAACAACAATGGTCTGACAAGATTTTTTGAGCCAATGGTATCAATAAATGCATCAAGATCTGTCCAACTATTTTTAACCTACACAGAGACTGGTATATACAAAATATTATTTGTTTTCAACATTTTCCTCAAAAAAGTTTGTTTTGTTGGTGTGTTGAATTCAGGAACTGGCATTGAAGCTGTTTGTCCAACATTTTTCTGGTATGGACAAAAAGAGTTTAACTGAGGGAGAATAGCGATAACATGTTTTCCTTTGTCTTTCTCTGGTGGGAGAGACCAACATAAAGATAATGTTTCATTGTTTTCAACACTGTCTGTGTCAATCTCAAATTCTTCACTGTAACGAAGTTCTTCTTCTTCATCTTCAACTGAAAATTCGTCAGTCGAACAATCATAAAAAATATTTGTTTTCTGAAGAGAATTGATTAACTCTTCGTCTTCTAAAAAAGTAGCATCAGTTAACATATATACATCTAATGGATCTTCTTCTGATGGTACAACAGACCAATCATCACAAAATTGTTCTATATCTACACATGCTTTCAAATTACCGGATGTGCTTTTTGGACAAGCACGAGCAAGTGTCCTTCCTATTTGCATATAAAACAACAATTGTTTTTGGTTCTCAGTTGTTTCCTCTTCTTTAGAAATCTGAAATTTTTAAAAGGTCTTTTGGGATTTGCAATTTTCTTGGTCTTGAATTTCCCATACCTTTTATATTTTCTCCTTTTCTTAAATGGTGTCCATGGCAAAACAGCACGACAAACATTGGCACTCAGAGTTATGTCATGTGCTTGTTTTTGCCAACAGAGATATTTGACTTTCTCTTTACACCTGAATAAAAGATCTATCCAGTAAATATGATCTATTGTTTTGCTTTGAAGCTCAATATCTTTAGAAATCCGGTGTCCTAGATTTCCTGGTAATTTTGAAAGAAAATAAATTCTTTGAACTGAATCATTTAAAAGATTCTCTTTGCAAAATTTTGCCATAAAATCTTGAGCAAAGGCTTAAAGGTATTTTAAAGCTTTCAGTTCCATTCTAGCAAGGTTTGTAATGGTTTTCTTCTTCTCATCTATTAGCTTGGGTACAAACTATGTT
This sequence comes from Pinus taeda, assembly GCA_000404065.3. Taxonomy (NCBI): domain Eukaryota; kingdom Viridiplantae; phylum Streptophyta; class Pinopsida; order Pinales; family Pinaceae; genus Pinus; species Pinus taeda. Next base: position 94,264 of record APFE030288367.1, on the reverse strand, counting down.
TTTAGCAGTACCTGTAGAGTAGAAAGTCCTGCTGCAATTACTGCTTGTCGTTCCGACTCAGGAGGTCCAATCCAACAGTCATAAACTATTCTGGCCATTATTTTCTCTGCTAGAACAAGTGTGGACATGTTATCAAGCTTTGTGGTTACCTGCATTTGGTATAATGCTCCAATCCATATGCGAATTGATTCAGCTGGATTTGTTGATTTATCCAAATCCAAAATATAACTGCTGGAATTAAAAGCGATTCAGCTAGATTTATTGATTCAGTGGTTATATTTTGGATTTGGATAAATCAAAAAATCTAGCTGAATCAATTTGCATATGGATCGGAGCATTATACCAAATGCAAGTAACCACAAAGCTCGATAATATGTCCATATTTGTTCTAGCAGAGAAAATAATGGGCGGAATAGTTTATGACTGTTAGATTGGACCTCCTGAGTGAGAACGACAAGCAGTAATTGTAGCAAGACTTTCTACTCTAGAGGTACTACTAAAAACACAGTTTGTCCCCGAGCCAATAGACGAGAAGAAGTAAAGCATTACAGACCTTGCTAGAATGGAACTAAAATATTTTAAATACCTTGAAGCCTTTGGTCAAGATTTTATGGCCAAAGTTTACAAAGAAAATCTTTCAAATGATTCAGTTCAAAAAATTTCTTTTCTATCAAAATTACCAGGAAAGATAGGAGATCTGATTTCTAAAGATATTGAGCTTCAAAGCGAAACAATAGATCAGATTTACTGGATAGATCTTTTATTCGGGTGTAAAGAGAAAGTCAAATATCTTTGTTGGAAAAAAAATATGCACATGACATAACTCCCAGTGCCAATTTTTGTCGTGCTGCTTTGACATGGACACCATTTAAGAAAAGGAGAAAATATAAAAGGTATGGGAAATTCAAGACCAAGAAAATTGCAAATCCCAAATGACCTTTTAAAAATTTCATATTTCTAAAGAAGAGGAAATAGTCGAGAACCAAAAACAATTGTTGTTTCATATGCAAACAGGAACGACACTTGCTCGTGCTTGTCCAAAAAGCACATCCGGTAAATGGAAAGCATGTGTAGATATTGAAGAATTTTGTGATGATTGGTCTATTGTACAGTCAAAAGAAGAACCATCAGATGTATATATGTTAACAGATGCTTCTTTTTCAGAAGATGAAGAGTTAATCAATTCTGTTCAGAAAATGAATATTTGTTATGATTGTTCTACTGATGAAATTTCAGTTGAATATGAAGAAGAAGAACACCATTACAGTGAAGAATTTGAGGCTGACACAGACAGTGTTGAAAACAGTGAAACAAAATCTTTATGCTGGTCTCGCCCACCAGATAAAGACAAAGGAAAACAGGTTATCCCTAGTCTCCCTCAGTTAAACTCTTTTTGTCAATACCAGGAAAATATTGGACAAACATCTTCAATGCCAGTTCCTGAATTCAATCCACCAGCAGAACAAACCTTTTTGACGAAAATGATGAAAACAAATAATCTTTTGTATATACTAGTCTCCATGTAGGTTAAAAATAGTTGGACAGATCTTGATGCATTTATTGATACTGGTGGCTCAAACAATCTTTCCAAACCATTTTTGCTTAAAGGATTATGGAAACCTCTCCAAAATATCATGATTTCAGAAACAATCGAAGGTATAGTTAATCTTACTCACTATGTGGATAATATCTCTTTGAAAATAAGTGGGAAGATTGTCAAGATATCTGCCATATAGCATTATGACCCATCTGCCAATTTAATTCTGGAAATGCCATTTATTAATTCTGTTTTGCCCGTGACCATTAGTGAAGATAAAGTTATCTTCAATTTCAAAAAACAAGAAATCTCTATTTCGAGATTAAAATTTGCAGACTCTGAAGTACGAAGAGAAAGCTAGAAGAAGACGAACACAAGAAAGCCAAAAAACGATTCGAAAGATTGGCAGAAAGTACTCCAAATTTATGAAGAAAAGGAAGCTCTAAAAAAAACAAAAAGCGGCGATAGATCCACAATGGACTCAGGAACAAACTCTATATATCAGCGGTTAGTTAAATGCTACTCAGAAGACCCTCAGAAGTTTTGGGAAAAGGAGAGCCCTAAGCAAGAAATTGTTACCATGCATGATAATGGAGTGAAAGGTAAGTTAATTCCTTGTACTCCTTTTGATGAACTAGAAATCAAAAAATAGATTGAAGAATTGTTGAAGTTGAGATTAATAGAACCAGGTGTTTCCCATTATTCATATTCTACATTTTTGGTCCACAATCATTCCGAAATAGTTCGAGGTAAAGCAAGGATGGTGATTAATTACAAGCCATTGAATGCAATCATTCAAAGCTTTCATTATCCTTCACCTCATCAAGAAGTAATAATTCAGAAAATTCAGAGGAGTAAAATCTTCAGTAAATTTGATATGAAATATAATTCAGAAAATTCAGAGGAGTAAAATCTTCAGTAAATTTGATATGAAATCTGGCTATTACCAGATTCACATTGAAGAAGTAGATAAACATAAGATAGCATTCACATGTCCTGCAAAGATTTTTCCAATGGAGGGTAGTTCCATTTTGATTAAAGAATGTTCCTACTTTCTTCCAGAAAAAAATGGATTTTGTATTTGGTAAGTATGATTTGATCATAAATTACATTGATGATATTTTAATCCATAGTCCAGATTTAGAAACACATTTGGCTCATCTACAAATATTTTTCAAGAAGTTCAAGCTCATGGTATTTTCCTCTCAGAAAAGAAAATGGTGTTATTCCAAAACGATATTGATTTCCTTGGAATTCATATAATCGATGGACATATACAGATGCAACTACATGTGCTAACAAAGCTTGTTGAGTTCCCTTATGAACTCAAAGATACCAAAATGATTCAAAGATTTTTGGGTGTTTTAAATTATATCCATAAATACATTCCGAGGCTCTCTAAAAAAACTGCTCTTATTTGAAAGCATTTAAAATCAAGTTGGTCTAGTCAAGCCATTGCCGTTGTCAAAGATCTCAAAGAAGAATGTAAGTCCCTACTAAAATTGCAACCTCCAGGAGAAGGACTATTAATATTACAAACAGATGCATCAGATAATTTTTCGGCAGCTATTCTTTTCGAAAGAAACGAGGAAAACAAAGAAGAAGAATTATGAGCCTATGCATCAGGAGAATTCCTCCCCAATCAAAAAACGTATTTTGCTGCTAAAAAAGAAACTCTTGCAATATTTAATGGAATTCAAAATTTTGAATTGTATCTTGAGCCAAGAAAATTCTTAATTAGGACTGACTCAATGAATTTTAAATATTTCTTGTCAGCAAAATTATCAAGACAGATGGCAAGAGGAGGATTATTATCATGGCAAAATTTGGTTCCAGCAATATGGTTTTGATGTAGAATGGACTCCTGGAAATTCTAACTATATTGTCGATGCTCTTACCAGGCAAATGAATAAAGCTCATAGAATTGGCCACAGTCGGACAGAAGTCAGAGGGAGTATTTTTGATATTCCAGATCAGCCGAACAATCTTGTTACTTTGGAAAAAAGATTCAAAATTCTCGAGAAACATGTGGAAGATCTTTGACTAGAAATAAAAAGTGGTAGTTGGCCTCAGGCTTTGAAGAAGCCAATGGATTCAAAAATATCAAGCCTCGCAATCAAAGAATATTGGCACACTTCTTGGATTGGATCCTGAATTGGTAAAAGTATACTCTTTACCAAATATGAAAATCAAGTTATATTTCAGAACACTTGATGATTTATGGTCCATACAGTATACTCAGTCTATGATTTGGGTCTTGCAAATTTTAAATTATTATCTAATGATTGGTTGTATTGGTTTTCCACTTGAAATCTTTACGAGTGCAAAGATGATGGACCTTGATGATGTTAACATAAAGACAGAAGTTGGCCAGTTTTTACAGACCTTAAGGATTCCAGTTCTGTTTGAGGAAATCGAAGCATCATATCTATAAAGAAGAGATCCAGATTATATGCATTCAGATACCTTTCCTCAATATGAAATCTTCGAGCCCTTTGCAGATTGGGAAATAAAAAACAGTTACTGCAAGAAGAAACAGGTTGAAATACAATATCAATGTGTAGAAAGAAGTCTATAGTATATTAAAATATTTTCTACACCATGGGATTTTAACAGCCTAGAAATAAGGAGTGCTATTGAGCCAAACCCATTTTCATAGGTTTTTGCAAATCAATTTTCAAAAATTTTTAGCTTTGCAGAAAATGAGGTTGAAGTAAATAGAGTTTTGGGTTGTTTAAAAGAATTTCCCATGCAAAAATAAGGTAAAAAAATTCATATTATCAAAAAATTGACCGAAGCACAAGGGAAGTATCCTGTTTTAAAGTTTTATGTGAATCAGAAGCCACTAATCACAATTGGAGTAGGAAATTGTACTACAAATACCATATGTCTGATTAGTCTTTTATTATCAACCAGGGTATGAAAACCATTTAATTTTGAGTTTGGATGGCAAGAAAAGGAAGGTGTTAGTGATCACTGCAAAATCTGGGTACAAAACACCAACGAAAAAGCTACTAATATGTTCCAGATTTTTAAATGGAAATTATTGGATGGGATAGAACTACCTGTGCTACATATGATAGCTTTCTCAAAAGCACATAAAGATTATTTCTTAGATATTGATATAAATCCTACATCTTACATCAATAGATGGAAAAAGAAAGATGACCCATTCAAGTTACCCTACCAAATCCATCATCCCTACAAAGATCGAATAAAGTTGTAAGTAGGACAGTCCTCTAAAGCAGCTACAACATCTACAACAACAACATCTTCAAAAGGAAAGGACATTTTGTATTTAGATGTGTAGCAAGATGCTCAAGACCCCATCGAACCGGACTATGAAGAAAAATATCTAAAGATAATGGAGGAGGCATATCTACTAGAGAATCCATCTTCTCACGAGTTTGATGATTATGACTGAGACCACAGCCTAAAGGGACCATGGTGATCGTCCTTAGATTCCTTGTAAATAATTGAAAGTTTGAATTATTGTACTGGAATATTGAGAAGACACCATCGGACTATGAAAATGCCGACAGGACCCTCAATTATTTCACTTTGAATTGTTCTCCACTTTGAATTATTGTCCACTTTGACTTATTGTCCATAGAGTGCTTTTGAATTATTGTACTGAAATATTGAGTAGACACAATCGAACTATGGAAATGTCGGCAAGACCCTCAATTATTTCACTTTGTTTCATGTCAAAAAAAAAAAAAAGAGTATAAAATAAGAAACCGGCAGAAGACAAGCACATGTTGTTGAACTCAGTGCTGAGAAACTCTGAGATTTCTTGTTTTCAGATTGTAATTCTCTGTAAGTTTCCCTTTTGAGTTAATAAAAGCTTCATGCACCCTTTTACTCTAAATTGAGTTGTTCGCTTGATATCTTCTCCTAAGTATCAGTAAGGCTACAACAGAGGCGTTAGTAAAACTGCTAAGAGAAGTTCCTGAGGAGAGGACAAGGTGCAGAAAACACACGCACACAACAATGGGTAGAAGGTACTGTCTCAAGGAACTAATTTTATTAGAGGTTGGTTTAATAAATTACTACGGCAGACGGTATTTTTATAAATATATTTGACAGACCCTGGAATTGTCTATCTAAAATAGTGTCACTAGATGCACATGCATGCACCCAAAGTATTCAAAGTTAGATTGATTGATTTCACTTTACCTATGCTACTAGAATACTTATATATATATGAACTCAAGGCCCAAAAAAAAATATTAATATTATGATGAGTTAATATATTCCAACTAAATTACTCTCCTTAATCCAACTAAATTATCTTCCTGGAATACTATACAGAACTACACATGGATTGGATTGACGGAGCCGATGGGATACGGTTGGATCCATTTAATCTCTCGGCTTTTGATGGACATCATTATAAATGTCAGGTCGTGCAATGGTAAGCAAAATGCAAATGTTGGTCTCTGCTGATGATTTATGGCAATATGCAATAACGGTGAAAACGTTCTTATAATAGAAAATGATTTCATTGGAATAAATTATTCCTATCAATCCATTGTTAATTAAGTGGAATAAATTCTTCCTATGAACCCATTGGTTAAAAAGGATGACATTCATATTGTTTAGCATTAAATTCAAAAATGAAATTCAAAATTCAGTTATATGCAGAAGTATGGAAACAGTAATCGACCTTAGATGGCAGGTAATAAAATGATACATACAAAAATAATCAATATGAACTAATAAACTAACCCAAAAAGTCATCAATAAACCATCAATAAGTGTGATCAGAGTCAATGGTTTCTATTTGAATGGGTTTATTGTTGCTGCCAAGAGACCAAGCTACTTTTGAAGAAAGACTCGCGTTCTTCAATGTACCCAAGCTTTCTCTTTATGGTTGCTAGTTGCCTTCAGATGCAATCTAGGTATAGCAACGTGTGTTATAGTTACTAGCTGCCTTTAGATGTAATCTAAGTATAGCAACGTGTGTTCTCTAATTTTGTTTCTATCAAGGAAAACCCCGTCAAGAAGGAATTTAAGGTACAATAAATACACATATTCATTGCATGTACTCCTAGTGTAGTCAACAGTAAACACCCAGTCTGCAACTTCAGCTAATCAGTGAAAGATGCCCATTTTCTTTCCAATTGAGTGAGTCCATCTTGAATGAGCTATGCCATCAATTCTTGAGACCTAGCCACTGGGCATTCTACTCTCAATTGGGCCCTAGTTAATCCGTTCTCCTAGGAATAAGCTATCATTGTCGGTTAACGCCACATGCACCACAAGCTTTGTGGAAAAACCTGGAGGATCAAAGTGTGTGATGGGTTGTTATTACTAAAATGTTTAGTGAATTATTTATTAGTTAAAGGTCTAATAAACTATTCACCATTGACGTAGATTTAAACTATAAATATGAAGTATTTTTTTATATACTTTCTATTTAAATTAATGGTAAATATTTTTGGTATCACAATACACTTCTATTTACAATTGAAATGTTTAGTCTTTATAGGCAGGGACACATTCACGCTGCATTAATTCATTTATGAAAAAATTCCCCGTTTCCTAATAATATATATTAATAATTTCATTTATTTAAAAATTTATAATAAATTATTAAAAATTATATGAGTAATTTATTTATATATATGAAATCTGCCAACTAGCCATTTTGTTTAGGTGTTTGGACGGCATCTTGGTCATTCTATCCATCCACTAGATAGATTTGGACTATTTCCAATTTCTAAAAGTTTAATCACGGAACAAAATGTAATAATTAAAAAGTAATGATCATGATGATGACAATGATGATGATTAACATCCACTAAGACCAATGGGGTCTATTGGATCCCAAGAAAAGAAAAAAAAATCTACTTGTGATTCTTCAAAATCTTATTTCTATGATTAAAAAGAAGGGAAAGAGGTGCTCCAAACTTGCTATAGATGGCCTGACTTAATAAGTTAAGAAGATTGGAAGTGTTGCAGATGTTAGGGAATTGAGAGCGGATGTGAGTAAGAGTTGGACAGTCTAAAAGGAAGTGTTTTTCATTTTCCACCCTCTTAGTATCACAAATGTGACAGATTCTATCCTCCGAGGAAGTCTTAGGAGTAGATCACCACCCAATTTCACTTCAAAGATCATGAGAATTAGTTCTTATCCTAGCGATATTCATTTTTTTCTTAATGTTGGTCAACATAGAGATATAATTTTGGTTATCAAGGGTGGTGTTGATCACCTATTTATAGTATCTTAGCTTCCTTTTACCCTCCACCTCCTTATCATCCCATAAATTTTCCTTAAAATTGGAGATAATAGTATTTTTGACACTATCCTTGCTTCCCATGATGATCTCCTCCTTAATCACCCAATGGTTGAGCCATCACTAGGCATCCTTATGCCACCTGCGCTTGAGCGATTTATGGGATCCTCTTGGATTCCATGTTGTAAAACTTCCTCTTATACATCATATATCTAAACATAGTTGTACTTTCAATGGAGGACATGTCATCTTCGATCAAGAGGATAGAATAGGGAGTATTTCCCTTGATCTTGAGGTTGTAGGTTATAAGTTGCTTTTCAATCATCTCAGTCTGTCTCCATGACACTATGGATATAGTGCAACCTCAAACTTAAAATCGGTATAAGACAATAGGGGTGATGAGAGTCTAAAAAAGGAACCTTTTTTTTTCCAAATGCAAATATGGACCGAGTTACAATTGTTTTCAAGCTGATAATAAGATTTCCAACCTCCAATATTCCTTTTCCCAATGGTGTAATTCGAGTTGAGCTGATGAGGAAATTCAATATCCAAATATTTATAAGAAGAAACTTGCTCTAAGAAATGGTTCTCATAAACAAAACTACCATGGGTCATATTTTTGGATTTAATGATCATGACATTAGTCTTGTCAGTATTAACGGTCATACCCATATTGAAGCAGTATACATGAAGAGTCGTAAGCTGCTTTTCTAGGTCATCATGGCTTTTTGGAAGAAGAATGATATCATCAACATAAGGAGAATAGTAATGATTATAGTAGCAAGCTTAGCTCCCTTGTAACCTACAACTTCAAAAAACTCATACAACTTATCGATGTAGATTCCAAAAAGGGTACGGGATAGGGGGCACCGTTGCTTAACCTCGATATTTCATTTAATAACTTTAGACCATGCTTCATTGGTCTTAAGCTTGGGAATGACAGTATTGTAGAGGCAAGTTACAACAATCCTCGGTTCAGGATGAACCGCGATCTCTTCAAGTCTCTCCCAGAGCTTATCTTGAGGAATAGTATCAAAATATTTTCTAAATTCCACAAAACATCGGAAGGTATTAGCTTTACTATTACGACATTCCTCTTCAATGATTCTGAAAGTGAAAAGATGGTTGATAGTCAAGTGATGTCACCTAAAACAAACTTTCCCATTAGCTTTTTTACCATGGTTTTCAAGCTAAAGGCTAAAATTCTCTTTCAAACTGATCCCATATAGCTTGGCTAGGATGTGACTACTCATAATTTTCTTGTAGTTAGAGGGAATGCCTTTGTCCCCAATTTTAAATATAAGAAAAGCAAGGCTTTGCATCCAAAGCTTAGAGAAGTCATGGTTTACTTCCAAATTGAGAAGCTTGTGGAGATGATGAATGAGGATAGATCTTCCCATTTTAAAGATCTCGGCTCAGTACCCTTCAATATCTGTAGCTTTGGCATTAGCGAGCTTGTTAATCCCAGACTCAACGTCTTCCAAAGAAAATATATCTTTCTTAGTAAGAGTGTTTAAGATGATTCCCATGATGTTCGTAGTGTCATACAACATTTTATGATAGTTGTCCCAATTTTCTAAGGGGATAGAATGATTATATTTTGTTTTACGAACAAGCACATTATGCTAAAATGTTTCGGGCTGAAACTTAGAAAGGTGAAGAAGATGATCTTATCTCTTATTAATATATGACCTCTTCTTCCTTTGGATGAGAGCTTTGTATATACTTATATTCTGGAGCTTAATGGTTTCATTAGGGGCATTTCTGATCACTTTCTTGACAATTTTACAGTCTTTGTCCTACCAAGGATTGGAAGTTCTATTATTTTTCTTATACGAAGACTCATTAGAGAACTTGCTAATGGTAGTTGAAAGGGTGGTAGTAAAATGGTAATAAATTTGATGAGTGTTGTTATTATAAGTCACGGAGCCTCAATCCCTTAAGAAAAAGTCAACATTACGTCTATTGAAGAGAATGTGTCTTTTTCTTTCACTGGTCTCCTACATGTGGGTGGTATGCATAACAAGATTAAGTGATAAAGACAAAGGTCTATGTTCAGATTTAGGTTCATGCATATTAAGTAGCTCAAATTTTGTAGTATGGTTGTAGAAATGGGTGTCAGAAATTGCATAATCCATGACACTACTACCCAACCCATGGAAACGGGTCATTTAACCGAAGGAAGGACACTTGTTAATAGGATTGCACATGATTAGGTTCTGGGAACTACAAAGTTTGAGGAGCTCGATGTCAAATAAGTTTGAAGAGCTCGATGCATCCTCAATGTTTTTTCATTGTGGTAGCATAGACAGTCCACAATTGTTAGTGCCTACGGTGATTCGTAGATGAAAATCACTTCGAGACCGCATATGAAAATAAAAATTAGTACAAAGAACAAATAAAGTCACGTTGTCTTACCTTGATTAGTTCTGACTAGAATATTTTTGTCCATCGTCACAAAATCCAGTGTCTAAATATATTACAGATTTGAGATACCCACCTCCAAAATGATACTTCGGTGTTTATATAGACCACAAAAAATTTGTCCACCACAGAAATCAATGTGATTCAAATGACAAATAGGGCTCACCCACTATATATAT
>APFE030288367.1:31364-51832 GCA_000404065.3 Pinus taeda | reverse complement strand
GCCTAGGCTTAGACGATCAGGAGATTCTACGTAATGTTTTAGGAGCCAAACTCTGGTGGAGATGGGTTAAAGAGCCAGGGGCGCAATGGGCTAAAACCTGGAAAGAAAAATATGCAAGCTCCTAGCAAACAAGTGATCTTATCAGAATGTTAAGGAACGTAAAAGGCTCTAACATCTGGAATAAAGCCTGGGATAACAGAAGCCTAGTACAAGACAACAAATTTTGGGAAATCAGAGCAGGAGAACAACCTCTCTTCTAGGAAGATAGATGGCAATAAGAACCAATGTTGTTAAGGGAGGACTTTATGAGCATCAAGCAAGAAACTGATTTCCAAGGGCTAACAAAAGTTATTGATTTCTGGAATCTTCCTCATGACACTCAGAAATGGAGAAGCTAGAGGAAAATAGAATGCAGAGGGGATGGCCCCATAAAATCAAAAATAGGAGAACTCATGAAAATATTAGAACAGAGGAAGATCTTGGTCAGAGATGGGTAGGATCAGTTAAGATGGGGCTAAAACAAAGAAGGCATCTTTAATATCAAGGAAGCAAAAAGAATAACCCTTAACCTAGATCCCTGCGTTTTGGTTAAGTCCTGGAAAAAACTTTGGAGCCACCAAGGATGGATGAAGATAATGTTGGCATTATAATACATATGTTGTACTTGATGGCAACCCACTCATCTCAATTGATAAATTATAGTACAATAGGGTTATTTTCTTCTTCTACAGGTGCACAGAAAGGTGCGAACCTAAATTTCATGCACTTTCATGCAGAGAAGAAAGTGCACACATGTGGGAAATCTTATGGTTGGTTCATGGTATTAGTCAGACAGTTTTTGTTCACGCACTTTCATGTAGAGAAACGTTCACGCACTTTCATGCAGAGAAAAGTTCCTTTCATGCAGAAAAAAGTTCATGCACTTTCATGGAGAAAAATGTTCACGCACTTTCATGCAGAGAAAAGTGCACGTACATGGGAAACCTTATGGTTGGTTCATGGTATTAGTCTAACAGTTTTTGATCTTATGGTTTTGGTCCATGGTATTGCATCCAAAAGAGTTGAACCCCAAGTATTGGGTCCGTGGTATTGTTTCTCAATGGTTTTGGTCCATGGTTTTGAGTAAGGCCAAGCCTATAAAAAGGAAATGAGATCATTTGGCTAATCAAAAGTGTGTTGAAAATCTTAAGAAGAGAAAGATCTGAATTTCTAATAATCAGTTGGCGAGACATAGTTGAATCTGAAACATGGAGAAACCATAGCATTATAAGTTGATATCCTTTTGATGCATGAATGGATCGATGATTTCGACAGTTTGGGGTATGGTTGAGATCTGATAAACTTTCTAAATCTGGAGCTGCACAGGAGCGGCAACGGTGCAGTGCGAAGGTGTGCAGAACTAGAGAAGAATCAGGTACAAAATTGCGTAGACTCGTCATGGCAGAAGTGCGGATATCCACAGGTTTCCTTTGGTGAAGTTGCAGACCTTTCCTGAAATATATTTATCTATCTTTTATCTATTTTTGTAGAGATCTGGGTTGAAATTGGTGTCTGGTTATTGGTGTTATTTTCTGGTTACTACATTCTGAGAAGTTATTTGTTTAAAGGAGATTGGGTGATGCACATGTACTTGATGTTTTGGATCCAGTTTGAAAATTTGTGAAACGTAGTCCCTGGAAGAAAGAGAACGTACTAGCCTTTTGTAGGTCAGCACCTATGTACTAGTATCTTAGCTAGTACAAGAGTTATGGAGGTTATTAAGCATCAACTATTGCACCCAACTATGATGTCTCATCAAGATATTATTATTAAAACAACATTGCTCAAAAAAAGATCATAATAATCATGGTTGAATCAAAACCTATTCAATTTCCACTACATCCTAAGTTTCCAAACCAAAAACTCTTCAATAACATTAGTTATTCACATATTGGGGATGGAGGCCATGATAGAGGTTGGAATTTATGATTTCTTATGAGATACCCATGTCATGGAGTGAATGGTGTTACATACATTCCAACAAAATGATGGTATGATACTGAAATTACCAATAGCTTCTGTGGAATCTAGAAACCCACTTCTACCAGCCATATATGTTGACATGGATCAAGATGTACAAAACTAGGGACGTCAATGTTACAACAAAAAGCAAAATTAATGTATGGTATGATAAACACATGTTTCTCAAAACTTCTGAGGTAAATAAACATTAAACCCCCTCATTTTCTTTCAAATATTTTCACACAATAAACATCAATAATGATTGATTTTATGCATATTTGATGAAAATGTATATTAATTTTACCCACTAATTCAAGGTTTCTTGAGGATAAGGTACCCAAAAGTGATAATATATTTTTTGAAAACTACAAGGAGATAAATAAAGGCTAAAAGGGTTATATGTTGACTACATATAACACAATGCATATATGATTAATTATATTCTAAAAAGGGACAAAAATGTGGAAAAAGATACATGTCCAAAATATGGGCATGGAAATTAGAAACAATTAAAACATAATAGTAAAAAACATAGCCCTCCTTATAATATATTAAGGCATATTCCTATAATTCCAACAATTAGAAGAATATATCGTTCTAAATAGTTAATCCCTATATAATCTCCATGTTAATTATAAAACCCCTTATTAATCCTTAGACATTGAGTTATTACATTTATATTTGTATGTTGTTTTCTCAACTAGAACCTTTCATTGTATCATTTCATTATAATTATACATTTTGTCTCCTATATATATACTAAGGAGACCTAGTCTTACAATCATCAAATCTTGTATTATACATTGTATTCATTGTAAAATGATGTCTCCCTCTTGAAGTGAACTATAATTATTCATTTTTTATGATTCTTAAGAAAAACATTTCATGAAATTTTCTATGAAATTGTGATCCTGGGGTTTTGTTTCTTCAAATGAGTCATCATGAATTTTTTAATATAAATTTCGTAAGGGACATTGCATGCCATGAAATTTTTAGTAGATCTCAAAGACATATTAAGGTACAACTATGAATAATATAATATTTTACTTCACATTATTTTAAGAGATATACCTTATGGAATTTACTTCGTTTTAATGGTCCTTAAACCAATCAAACCAACGATCATCAAAATTTTTCTATAATGCGTTTCCTAGGAAACTATAAACTATGAATTTTTCACAATATGAGGACACATATTAAAGTTTGTAAAGTAGAATTTCTAGAATCATATTTAACGAATTGGAAATGTGGTATATTATGTCACTTTTCCATTAGGAAAAGGCTTGAAACTACCATGTTTTTGGAAAATTGCCATAACCTTCACTTGGCATATCAATTTTTGGTCAAATTAGTGGAATTATAGAGAAAACATATCAAAGTAATGTAGGGGGAAGTTTTAAATTCATAAGGGATTAAAGTTTAGATATATCAACACAAAGGTCAACCATCTAAATATTCCACAAATTAGTGTTGTTAAAGGTACATAACTTATAATAAGAATAACTCTTAATTAGAATGTCTATGTTTGGTGATTCAAAAATTCTAGTAAAGAGGAAAAAAATAACCATTATTATATACAATTATGGATTCTAAGGGTTCTTGACAAATTAATTCTCTACATAATATTCTATAAATCTCATCCATGACTCATGAGGAAATAAAATATGTCTAATATCGAGTATCTATGTTGGAAGGTTGGTTGTCATGTATAGTGAAAAAAATGAATGAAATAAGGAAGAAATGAAAATTGTAAAGGATAAAATACAAATTTCCATGCTTTAAAGAAAGGAAGAAATCCAAAATTATATCACTAATGAAATGATAAAATCCATGACTTCCACATAAACTTCTCTTGGAGAGGCTTCCTAAATATGTTATTGAGATGCAAGGAAATCATGGAAATATGGAGAAAATTGTGTTGGAATTCAATCACATACATTAGAGACATTGTGAGGTAAAAAATAGGCCTCAAAACAAACATCTACAACCAAAATAAACTTTATAAGAACCAATAGGATTCAATATGTTGATGTCAAAAAAGGGGAATGATTCACTATTTTTGGTGTAAAAAATAAAAGGATTAAAAAAACATCTAATTTCTCAACTTGTACTTTCATTTTTTCTCCCTCTGGTTTTACTCAAATTTTGAGCAAGATAACTTGTCGGATGCAAAATTTAATTTTCATCCAGGGAGTACCCATGTTGCATACTTTCAATGGACACTCTTATAGGAAAAATGGGAAATACATGAAAAGAAAGATTGCAATCACGTTTTTCATGTATTTCACAAGTTTTTTATAGGAGGGCCCATCAAAAGTATGCAACATGGGTAATCCCTAGATGAAAAATTAAATTCTACATCCAATGAGTGCTCCCACTTGAAATATGAGTAAAATTGTAAGGAGATAAGTTGAAAATATGAGTTGAAAAACCAGTTTTTCCTTTTCTCCCTATAAAATTTGATGATCTAATGTAACCTTATTTTATAATTTCCACTATTATTTTATGATATTCATTAGGAGGACCATTTTAGACCTCATCTTTTCTCTAATGTTTGAAGAAATTTATTATAATTAGAGAGCACAAGTAGTGGATCATATAACCATAATCATCATTCTTCAATTCAAGGTCCACAACATTGGGATGTCTGATCAACACCAAGGAACTACTAGATTACAAAGATCAATATGGGGAAGCTTGATGGTAACGATATTATAACTTGGATATATTTGATGGAGAAATGCTTTGATATAAACCATGTGACAAATTTACAAAAGGAAAATATCACATCCATGTATTTAGAACAAGATCAATTTATATGTTACCAATGGAATTGCAAAGGAAAAAAGATTCTATTGTGCTTTGGTTCATTTTTATGGGGAATTTTAGAACACATTATGGGGATATGACGAGAAGTATGTTCTTTAGTGAATATTTTAGAAAAATTATCTAATTACAAAATACATTAAAATATTCCAGACATTGAGTCTTGTGATAAAGAAAAAATTAGACAAAAACTTGTGACAACTCTTTACGGGAACTTTAAAAAAAATAATCCAATATGAGTTTCCTCCCTCTTAACTTTAATCCTTGGAGAATTCTTTTAGTATAACAATGAATGATGAAATTGAAAATATGGATGCTAGAAACTTGATCATTGATAACTATAGATAACAGCATGTTCCTTCTCTTGAACAAGAAATGCTAACACCTTAGCAATTATATGACAAAATATCAAAGGGTCTATGTTTCAACTATGACAACAAATATAAAAAGAAACATAAATGTAGTAGGAATAAATTATTCTCTACATATTATGAAGATTAAGAAGATCAAGAATTGGAACTATTACAAGATATAGTGCTAAAACATATTACTCCAGAGATATCATCTAATCCATTGGTTTGAATTAATACTCGAAAAACCCTTAGTATACAAGGATATATCAAAAATAAAATTGTAACAATATTTATTCATTTAGGTTGTACTAATAACTTCATCAATAACAAATTGGAAAATATTCTTAGCTTCCTTCCATAACAAACACCATAATTTTAAGTAATGATTTCATATGAAACTGCCATAAATTGTTCGAGCAAGTCTAATAGAATTATGATGAATGTGGGGGAGAATTTATTGGATAGTTCCATGATTGGAAGCCAAATGGGTGGTTCTAACATTGTATTAGGGGTTAACTGGTTATAATATTTGGGAATAGTGTCCCTTAATTGTGAAGATCCTTTCATCATATTTTCGTAAAAATGAAATGAAATTGATCTTAGAGGAATACAATAGAGTCCTTCTAAAGTGATAACTTTGAATAATATAACAATATTTCTAAATAACAAACATCATGGTGTAATTGCACAATTTTTTTCATTAGGTGTTTAAACATCTATACATTCTACTCTAATAGATCTCCAAAAGGTTGTCAAAAATCATTCGATGGTATTTAGTGAGATGTTTAAGGTTATTCCACCTACTCCAGATCATGACCATGCTATTTATCTACATCCTTACATGGTATCCATGTGCATAGAAGAGTGATATTAAAAATATTTTTTGACATACATAAGAGGATGCAATCATTCAACTTAGACAAATTCATTTATGTTTATGAGTGATGATTTTTATAAGAAGGTATGATTTATGGAGTATGTGTTGAGATTACAAAAAGATAGACAAAATTACAATCAAAGATAAGTTTAATATTCATATTATTAGTGAATGATTAGATGAATTACATGGAACACTATCACTTACTCAACTAGATATCCATTTTAGATATCATCAAGTCAAAATGAGGAAAGAAGATACTATCAAAATTTCATTCAGAACATATGTAGGTAATAATTAGTACTTGCCTCTATAGTTTGGGTTTACTAATGCACCTTCATAATTTGAAATATTGATGAATTCTATTTTGAAACCCTTACATAGAAAATTTGTTTGATTATCTTTAATGATATATTAATCTAAAACAAATCTTGGGAGAGTATGTACAACATGTTGGCATAGAGCTAACATTTTTGGAAAAAACACAATTAGATGGATCCTTCAAATTTTTCCTTCGGGGTTCAAGAAGTTGAATACTTGGGTTGGAATATACCCTGTGAAGGTGTCAAAATATACCTTAAGATAATCAAATCTAGAAGGAGATGGCCAATCCCAGAGACCATAAAAAATCTAATAGGTCTCTTAGGTTTGATAGGTTATTAATACAAGTTTTTTAGGAATTATGTCCAAATAGAAACACCTCTAATAAAATTATTAAAGAAGGACACAATTTTGATGTGTAAAGAAGAAAATAAAGTTTTTGAAAAGAAAAAAGAGATTGTTTGTATAACTCCCTTCTTTCCCATACTTGAGTTAAAAAAAACATCTATTATGGACTGTGATGCATCAGGCCATATCATTCATGCAATTTTGATGTAATAAGGAAGGTCCCTTGCATTTGAAAGGATGCAACATAAAGGAATGAATTTATATAGACCTATGTATCTAAGAAATGTTATGCATAGTATATTAACTTAAGGAATCAAATTTGTACCTAATACGACCATATTTCAAAGTAAAAGCAAATAATGATATCTTTAAGTACTTCTTGGAACAAATACAATGTTAAAAATACAATCAAATTTATTTTGTGAAGATCTTAGATTGTGAATTTGATATTACCTTAAAAATGGGGGAAAATATTAGTGTGCGTGCACTCACAAGGAAAGAGGAAGACACAAGAGTTTTCTATGAGTTATTTATATTCTACAATCTAATTGATTTGCAAAAGCAATGATAGAAAGCAAGAAAGATGAGAAGGTATGCAGGATCATTCAATGACTATAGGAGGAACACGATGCAGTAAAAAAAATATGTGGAAGATTTATTTTTTGTAATACCTTGAGATTACTTAAAATTATGTAATAATTTTATACTCAAATGGAAGATAATTTTGGAATTACACACATCCCCAGTAGGAGTGTATTTACGATCCCAGGAAACATACAATATAATCAAGAAATAATTCTTTTTAGAAGGCCTAAAAGTAAATGTGCAAAATTATTTGGCTAAGTGTGTGGTAATCCAAGAGAATAAGGCTAAGACAATAAATACCATAGGGATCCTACAACCGTCAACCACACCAAGCCAACGTTGGTAAGCAGATTCAATGTATTTTATTACAAATTTGCCTAAACCTAAATGAAAGAATTTCATTATGGTTGTGGTTGATTGAATAATAAATTATATCATTTTCTTTCTCTCTCATTCTTTTAAAGTAAGAACATTTTCAAATGCACTCGTGGTTATGGCCTAAAATCTATTTGGAATAAAAAATATTATCTGAAGTCATAGAAATCCAATTTTCACTAGAAATTTTTAGAGTAAATTATTCAGGTTTTTGGTTAGTCAATTGTCATACAACTCTTTTGACCATTCTTAATCAAATGGAGAAACTGAGATTATGAATAAATTTTTAGAATTATATATACATTGCTTCACACCCAATAAATAGATGGAATTCGTAAAGTGATTTCTCTCAATAGATTGATGTGATAAAACCTCCCATGCTTCATTAAAATTCCTCATTTAATAAAAAATTATGGATATAATAATCCATCCATCACATCATCCTTAAAAGTGACTACCAAGGCTCAAGCAGTGGAGAGCCACATAGGAAACCAACAAGAGGTTTTTAACCTATTAAGTGACAACTTATTTATAACACAAAATAGGATGAAACAACAAGTAGGTCAAAATCACAAAGAAAGGGAATTTAAAGTGGGGGCTTCAGTGTTTCTGAGAGTATAATTATATTAACAGATGTACCTCATGTAACAATGGGAGGACAATAAATTAGAATTGAGGTAGAATTCCTTCTATAACATGTTGCAGAGAATGGAAATATGGCTTACAAATTGGACTTGCCACCATCTTCACATGTAGATCTTATTTTCCATGTTCCTTGCTTAAGGAAGGTAATAAAAGACAACATCCTAGTCCAAACTATTTTACAAAAGATTAGTGAACAAAGGAAAATCATACTAGAACCAGAAACAATTTTGGAATCAAGGATTAAGTAGTTTAGGAATCGACTAATTAATAAATACCTCATCGAACAGAAGAAGCTACTAGTGAAAGAGATGACAACGAAAGATGAGTTGTATATGCTTAAACACCAACAATTAGTCAAGTGTTAGGGATAGAAACTATTTAAAGTAGGGGGGCATGTTAAACCCTATATAATCCCTATGTTAAATTGAGCCTTATTAAGCCTTCTATATTGAGTTATTTTATTATTACTGTTATATTGTTCTACTGGATAGAACATTCCATTATATCATTTGATTGTAGTTGTACCCTTTATCTACCTTACATATATTGATAAGACCAAGTATTAGAATCATTAAATCTATTATATTAATTTGTATTCATTATCAAAGGACATCTCCTTGAAGTCGATTGTAATTATTGGTTTATTGTTATTTTTAAGGAAAACTGTTCATAACATCAACAATTACCCCTTTTGTAGGGGTGGTATGCCTTAAATAGAAGTAATCCAAGAGCTTTAAAAATCATGGGGAATTGAATATAAATTAAACATATAGGAAATACATGGCTTGATAAATTCAAGGATTGAGTATGAAGCCTTTGATTGAGCATATCCATAGATGGAGTTAATGCATGTCCACCCTAAAGCATCATCTATTTTATTTGCTAGTGATAATGTTCCCCCAATGTTTGCTTGTGGGAAGGAAAAATCTTACGATGGATCTCATACTATTGGGTAGAAGATAAGTGAAGAGAATGGATGTGTACCTCCAACACTTAATCAATGCATTTAAGAAATTATGGGAAGTATAAATGAATATGACATATCAGACCCATTCCAATGAAGATACCTATTATTTTTTATTGCATATGTGTATACATGATGCATGATTATCAAGGAATAAAATTTGTTTTTTATGAGTGTATCATTTAATTTGTTTTTATATCTAATACTATTTGGCATATTTAAATTGATACAATTATATCTCTTGGTGCTAATATGCTTTGTATACAATAACATCACAGGTCACGTAACCATTAGCAGAATTTTGAGGTAAAAAATGGGCCTAAAAAAAATTGCAGTAAAAAAATTAACTTTAATAGAACCAATAGGATTCAATATGATAATGTCATCCATAGGGGAGAATATTTTTCAAGAAAAAGAAGAAAAACTAGTTTTTTTTCATTTTTTTTTTGTCTTGTCTCCTTGTACGTTTATTCAAATGTAAAATGTAGACTTCCATTGGACGTAGAATTAAATTCAACATGCAATGAGTACCCACTTTTAATATCTCTAAGTAGACCACCATTGAAAATTTTGAAAATACATAAAAAAAGAGGTGTGCTCAAGACACCTTGTTTTCTATGTATTTTCAACTATTTTGAATGTAAATGTACTTGACACTATGCAAAGTGGGTACTCATTGTAGAAATTAATGTCTAGATATGTAATTGATCATGTAATTTAATAAAAAACAAGACTCAAATCTACGCTACTCATCTACAGAAATTCAATTCATGATCGAGAAGACGAATCATAAATATGCATCAAGATTTATCACACATACACAAAGATTTATCTAGGGGAAAGAAATGAAGCCAAGATGAATGGTATGGAAGCTAATATGAATGGCATGTAAGTTAAGATGGAAGCTAAGATGGATATCATGGAAGCTAAGATGGATGGCGTCGAAGCTAAGATGAATGGCATGCATGATAAGATGGAAGAATTAAAGATAAATTTGAATAAGTTGATACAACAAACGGTCACTAATGGTGAAAGGGTAGCAAACGAAACTCATGATGAGAACAAAAGAAATTTTAATCATGATTTTATAGACTCTAATGTTGGATTGAAGACCCACCATGTTCCAAAAATCGATATGAGGAAGTCTGATGGCAAGGATCCCAGAACATGGAAAATACATATGGAGCAATTTTTTGATTTCCATAACGTGCAAAACACACAAAAGGTACATATTGCAACTTTATATTTGGAACCAAATCAGTCTATATGGTATCGATGGCTTTGCTCTTGTAAACAAATTGTCACTTGGGCAATTTTTACAGAGGAAATGATAGAAAATTATGAGGATACAAAAAGAAACACCTGTTTTAGCCAATTGATAAATCTCAAACAAAAGGGTTCAATGATGGAGCACATTCAGGACTTCCAAAAACTAGACATAAGGGTAAAATATATTCCAAAGGAGCATAGGATTGATGTGTTCATAGGGAATTTAAAGGGTAATATCCAACATGAGGTTCGCCTTTTGGAAATTGATTCATTGGAGAAGGCATTCAGGTTAGCAAGAAAAATGGAAAGCAAATTTATGTCAACCAAGAAGCCTACAACTCACAACTATAAAGATGGAAGTGTTGTTGCCCCTAGCCTTCCACACCTACAAGGTTGATATCACAACAATTGGAAGAAGAAAGAGAAAAAAGTCTTTATTACAGTCGTGATATCAAATACACTAAAGGTCATAAGTGTGCTGAGAAGAAATTATTCTACATAGATTGTGAAGAGGAGGAAGAAAAGGAACAAGAAATGTCAAAAGAAGAGGACATACTCCAAAAAAAAACCCTAGATAAAGAAGAAATGAATATGACCATATCTTGTAATGCATTGGCTGGAATTACCACTCTTCAAACTATCAAGATAGAAGGGCATATCAAGAAGAAAAAGGTAATAGTGTTGATTGATTCGGGAAGTACCAATAATTTAATTCACTGTAAGATAGCAAAGGAATTGAATTTCTTCCTATATCAAACACCAAAGTGTCAAGTGATGGTTGCAAGTGGAGGAACCATAAATTTCTCTATAAAGTGCCATAATATCGAGCTATTCATGGGTGAATATGTATTGAATAGCCCAACGCTTTCCATTCCAATGGGTGGTGTTGAAGTTGTACTAGGAGTCCAATGCCTACAATCCTTAGGTACAATAGCTTTTAATTTTCAAGAACTTTTCATGAAATCTTGTGTGGAAGGAAAGGAAGTTGAATTAAGGGGTATTGTATGGAAACCATGAAAGATAATAGTCTCTAACGGTATGACAAAGCTTCTAAAGAAGGAATAACGAGGTGTCATTCTACATTTATGTTCGCTAGAGGTTCCCACATCGAAATTATCTATTTCTCTAGATTGCCAAAATGTCTTGGACAATAATTCCAAGGTATTTGAGACTCCCAAAGGTCTCCCACCTATTCGTGATCATGATCCTACTATTCACTTGATTCTAAGAAGTGTTCCACCAAACATCAGGCCATACAGATATCCCTATGCCCAAAAGAGCGAAATTGAACGTATGGTTGCAAAAATGCTAGAGGTTGGTATAATTCAACCTAGTCAAAGTTCTTTCCCTGCTCCAATAGTATTGGTGCACAAGAAGGATGGATCATGGTGCATGTGTCCAGATTATAGGGAGCTCAACAAGCTCACTATTAAAGATAAATTTCCCATTCCTCTCATTGACGAATTATTGGATGACTTGCATGGATGAATTTACTTCACCAAGTTGGATCTTCATTCAGGATATCATCAAATCAGAATGATGACTGAAGACATTCCGAAAATAGCACTTAGAACTCATGAAGGTCATTATGAATTTTTGGTCGTGCCTTTTGGCCTTACCGATGCACATTCTACATTTCAAGGTTTGATGAACTCCATTTTCAAACACTTCCTTAGAAAATTTGTGTTAGTATTTTTTGATGATATACTAATCTACAACAAGTCTTGGAAGGATCATGTTGAACATGTTGACAAGGTGCTCAAACGATTGGAGGAGAAACAATTATATGGAAAGAGCTCCAAATGTTTCTTTGGAGTACAATAGGTGGAATATCTAGGTCATATTGTATCTCATGAAGGTATTAAGGTAGACCCTAGAAAAATTAAAGCCATTAAGGAATGGAAAATCCCCACATCCATAAATCATGTGTGAGGATTTCTCGGATTGACAGGGTATTATCACAAGTTTGTTAATAATTATGGGAGAATAACATCACCTCTAACAACATTATTGAAGAAAGATGCATTTTCATGGACTCCAGAAGCAACAAAGGCCTTCGAACATCTTAAAGAGGCAATGTTCCAAGCACCGGTCTTAGCTACATCAGACTTCACAGAATCCTTTATTGTGGAATCTGATGCTTGAGGAAATGGAACTCGTGTCGTTTTAATGTAAGATGAAAGACCCATTGCTTTTGAAAGTCATGCAATCAAGGGAAAGCATTTACACAAATCTATTTACGAGAAGGAAATGTTAGCAATACTGCATGCACTTAAGAAATGGTGACCCTAACTAATGGGAAGGCACTTCAAGGTAAAAATAGATCATGATAGTATTAAATACTTCTTAGAACAATGATTATCCTCTGAAGAGAAACATAAATGGGTCAAAAGGATTTTTGGTTATCACTTTGAAATCATCTACAAAAGAGGGAAGAAAAATGATGTGGCAGATGCACACTCAAGAAAGGATGAGGATGTGGAAGAATTGTTGTGTGCCATTTCTATTATCCAACCAGATTGGATAAACAAAGCAAGGGAGGAATGGAAGAATGAAGAAATGTGGGAACTCATTCGAAATTGACAACAAGACCCTAGCACATCTAATACATTTAGCTGGAAAAATGATTCGTTGTGGTGCAAAGATCATGTATACCTATCTAAGAATTTCCAACTCAAGCAAAAGATTCTTATGGAATTGCACACTTCCCCCTTAGGAGGGAACTCTAGATTTTCAAAAAATTACCATAGGGTTATGAAGGAATTTTTTTGGGATGGCCTAAAATCAGAAATTCAAAAGTTTGTGGCAGAATGTTTGGTTTTCCAACAAAATAAAGTTGAAACAATTAAGACCCCAGGTGTAGTACAACCTTTATCCATTCCAATCCAACATTGGGAGGAGGTTTCAATGGATTTTATCATAGGTTTACCCAAGTTCAAGGGAAAGAGTGTGATCATAGTGGTAGTTGATAGAATTACCAAACATGCACACTTTTTTGCATTATCACATCCATTTAAAGCCAGTACAATTTCTACTGCATTTATGGAAACAATTCAAAAGCTACATGGAAACCCAAAGATTATTGTAAGCAACAAAGATCCCATTTTCACTGGAAATTTCTAGACATTATTATTTTCTTGTCTCAATACTCATTTAGCTCATAGCTCATCTTATCATCCTCAATCTGATGGGAAAACTGAGATTGTAAACAAATGTTTGGAAGGATATCTTCATTGCTTTGTATCTGATAAACTTACACTTCCTTCCATATTGCAGCAAAAATGACCCTATTTATGGCACTTTATGGATATCATCCACAATCCATCACATACAATTTAAGAGAAAATTCTAAGGTTCAAGCAGTGGAACATAAAATCAAGCATCAAAAACAATTACTCCAACTCTTAAAGGATAACCTCATGTTGGCACAGAATAGAATGAAACAACAAGTAGGTCAACATCACAGCAAAAGAAGTTTTGATGTCGGTTACTGGGTATTCCTATGGCTACAACCATATAAACAAATGTTCCTCAAGCAAGATAAGAAAGATAATAAATTATCACCAAAGTATTATGGTCTGTACAAGGCATTGCAAAATATTGGTACTATGGCATACAAATTGGAGCTTCCTATAACTTCCCCAGTGCACCAAGTTTTCGATCTTTCATGTTTAAAGAAGGTTATAGGTGACAAGCTCCCAGTTCAAACAATATTTCTAGAACTTGACGAGGAAAGAAAAATCATATTGAAACTGAAATCAATCACAGAAACAATAACTCGATAGCTATGAAATCGATCAATTTCGGAGTATCTCATCAAGTGGAAGAACTTATCCGCTAAAGATTCCACATGGGAAAATGAGAATTTTATATAGAAGCGTCTAGAACTACTCAAGCATTGAGGACAACACTTTTAGGAAGAAGAGGGGCATGTTAGGCCCTTATAATACAAGTTATTCCCCCATTACTATTGTCATTGTATCCCTTATTGTTATTATTATGCCCCTATTGTCCCCATATTGTTATTAGTTTGCCGCACAGAAACCCACTATTGTTATTTTTGTGCCCTTATGTTATTATTGTTATGTCGGCTTGATTATATTAGGACCCCTTAGACTCCTATATATAGAAGGGAGGTTTGGCCATTTGTATCATTCAAGAATTGTTCATTTTTGTAATGTAATGGAGGTTTCCCCCTCTAAGAGGCTGAATTATAAGGCGTTGATCTATCTTTTCTATATTTTTGTGAGCTGGTTTCCTAACAATTTTTCTCTTTCTTCACTCTAAAATTTGATGATATAATCTAATATTATTTCATTATTTCCACTATTATTACATAATTTCCTTAGGAGGCCCATTTTAGACCTCAAAAATCCCCTAATCAGGTGAACCTCTAGCTTGACAATTCGAACTTGATTTCACTATCATTACATACATGGTCAACACTGTAATGGGAAGCATGTGGTATCTTGATAGTGGTTCCTCATTCCATATAATAGGGAATAGAGATCTCTTCAGTGACTTGGAGGATAAAGACCTCAAGGAAAACATAGAGTTTAGAGATAATGGGAGGTATAATGCGATCAACATCGATACAATTAATTTTCAAAGGGAGTCAGGCTCCCCTTTCAGAATCACAGAGGTGATGTATGTTCGGGGACTAAAGAAGAATCTTGTTTTCATTGTGGTATTGGAAGATCGTGGCTACAATGTGACTTTTACAAAAGGAAAGGTTTTCCTTAAGCACATTGCCACAAAACAAGTGAAACAGATCGATGTGCAAGTCAAGAACCTATATGCACTTGAGGTACAAGATGCATGCAAATATTTGAGGAGCAAGGAAAATGTTAGAGACTTGGTGGTTAAGAAGGAGCTTGAATTACCTCTCAACATGAAGCCTTAGAAGAAGCCTTAGAAGCAACCTTAGCAAGTTGTGGAGTATCCACAATTGGATAAGTAGAGAGGAGACTGAGTGGAGACAAGTTGTGTTGTACAACAACTCCCCATTTCCTAAATTTTTTATTTTTAACTATAATATCAAATGGGTCTCTTCTAAATATAGATTTGTGAATAAAATTGGTATCAACACATCCTTCATCAAAAGGTCCAAACGAAACGATATATTATAAACCTTTTAAACAAATATGAATTGGTCTTATGAAATAAATATATAATTCTTTATTATTGTGATAAAGCGATCGCAAGATCGCATATCGCACAACAATGAATACATAATGCAAAGACTCATTGGTTTACCCTGATCCAAAAAGTGAATAACTATCGGTTATCGGGAAAGGCAAGCAAGTATAACAAAAGGCCCTCCAACTATTTCTTCGATGCGATATCACTATCGACATTCAGGGGATGTAGCACACCACATCTATGACACCTTTAAAACCTCTTGAGGCGATAAGATGTATCGCCATCGAGGATCGGGGATTTTGCAATGACAGAAATATTACTACCCAAGCATTTCTCTTATTGTGATCCGATAAAGCAAGGCGCGAGTTTCAAAATAGGTTGAAAAGGCTTGCATGCATTATTTTAGATTATTATTAAAAGCTTTCCCATTCCCGATAGTGATTTACTTGTGATTATCCGCCAAAAAAATCAAGCCACGCTTGAATGAATCACTCGGCGTATAAACTATATGATGGGTATTTAAAATGATTGACAGGTTAAAGTGGCCAATTAATGAAGTAGTTATGTCGAGATATCCCCTGAGATTGTATCTGTGGCAGTATTATTTTAATATTTCATTATTCATTAATTGACATAACTCTTTCATAATGGCTCACACCACCTATTCTTTGTATTACATTCATTTTATTCCCTGCACAAAGCTCTACCGAAGCAACAAATTCCAGCCAAATGGAGAAGAAATCCAAGAGATTTGCGGCAGCATCAGCTCCCGCAGTAACAAGGCAATCTATCACTGATCCAGGACCAAGCAAGAAGGGATTGATTTTAGACACTACTTGTCTTGGCCTTGGAAACATAAGCTGGAAAAGCATATATAATCTAATTGAAGCAGAAGAGCCTGAAACGGTATGCAAGCTACTCCAGATTCAACTAGAAAATCAGAGGCTTCCTTGAAGGACTTAGCTGACTCATATCTACCCCAAATAGCAGTTGAAGAAAAAATTCTTCCATATACAGATGTAGTGCGATGGGCAGTAGAGGAAATCCCCGTTATGAATAGAACGTTCTGCATAGTCGACGGACGAGTCTTCGGCTCGTTCCAACCTGATGATTTAAGAAAAATGTATCACTTGCCTGAACCACAAAAGAAATACAATAAAGCATTTCTGGAGAAGTTCACAAGTGAGAATGAAACTGAATCGGCCCCAATTCGAGAATGGATATAGAACCCCACAAGGCAAAAACATGAATATGCAGGTAAGTACTCTGTAGATTCATTATGTTCTCCTCACTATTACGCTGGGGCAATGATGTGTAGGAATTGGGGATTACATGATTCTGCAAAATTCATTATTGAAATGGTTCCTTTAATGGCAGCGGTAGTTAACAGTGAGATAATGGACTAGGGAAACATACTGTCAGATAAGTTAGCCACTGCTATTCTCAAGTTTAGAAATAAAACTCGTGTGACCGATAGGTCTATTCCTCCATTTTATTTTAGTGCTTATATTTTAGATACTCTTTGTTTCAACTCTGAATTTCCTGTACTGGGGTATAGATGGACTCCAAAAAACCCCATGAAATTTCACATTTATCAACAAAAGTTGTGGAAAGCACACTATAAGGACCACCTGTATCCAATTTGTAATGGTTTTATGTTTCCTATTCACTGTGCCATTTTTGACAAGCCTGCCCTGAAGATTTCTTCACAAGCAGAGATTGACCTAACCACTCTATGAAACTAGTTTGGAGAGGATAAATTCACATACATAAGGGTTTTTGGTAGCCTTGCAAGCTCTCACGTCATTCCTCTATACATACCTGACAAGCTGTTGGCCGGAGAATTAGCCTATCAAATTATGACCACAGGAACATCAAAGACTCTGAGGATTTCAAAAAAGTAGACTTGGCCTACTTTTCCTTTGTGATGTGGTGTTTATACTTTGCACGACTACAAGCATGTGGAGAAGGAAGCAGAGAAAATAAACATGCTAAATCTTGCTACCATTCCTAATAGGCGATTCAACCCAAGGAAAGTTGTCTACAATGCGCTTGAACAGGCCAAACTCACGAGGTTTGATCATAAGGAAGATGATTTTGATGACTTATTTTCTTCGGCAGAGTCATTATTCCAAGTCCAAGCACTAGCCAAAATGAGATATAACGATGAAGGGCTAGTAGAATTCAATAAGCTCAGAGAACAGATGTTGCAAAATCTACCTCTGGACTTATTAGCTACTGCCCCGACAAGACAATCAAGCGAGCCTAAACAGTAACTCATTGACAAACCTCCTACTGCATCAAATATTTTCGAGAAAGATAAAGAGAAAGAGCAGGAGAAAGAATAAGAAAACGTACAGGAGAAAGAGCACGAGGAAGAGCAGAAAAGAGATCAAGATAAGGGCAGCGAAAATGTCAATGTCAATACCCAGATTGATCCTAAACTACTCCAATAATGGCATCAATTTGACTCCATTATAAGTAATCTGGAGGTCCAAAAGGTGTCGATACACCCAAAGGAACAGATACATAGGATACAGTGTCAACAAAGGTTCTGAATGAAGGAACCATTGGCCTACCCGCTAGCATGGATTTAGAAATAATTCCAAAACATCCCTCTGATCAAATCATTTTGCAGGTGGAGGACATACCTCCATTAGATGTCTTTTACAGTCCAAAACACAGGGTTGTAGTGAAAAGACAGTGGAAAAGGAGAGGACTTGATCAACCTTCCCTGTTTCCAGAGGAAACAGAGATAGCTAATTTAGTTTGGAAAGAAGAGTTTGACCCTTCAGATGACCTAATAAAGCTTTCTCAGTATGCCGGAGCTTATTCGGCAACCACTATGGACAAGGCATCGGAAGTGAGTAATCTACTTAAATAAAAGAACCAAGCGATTATTTTGTTGCAAACACAGCTATCCGAAGCACAACAGAAAGTTGAACACTTGGAACAACAATTACCAACACAACAGCAATTAAACAATCAATTGAATAAGCAGTTGCTTGAAGAAAAACAAACAATAGACTCAAGCACAATACAAAAGTAGAAAGAATTATCGTAAGCATTGGCAAGGTTAAAGACGATGAATGAACTAATGGCAAAAATGAAAGATGACCAAATCGCTTAGATATCACTTCAAATAGAGAAGTTCAAGAGTCTTGCACAACATGCCGATTTTAGAGCTGAAGTGCTACAAATTAAAAATGCATTGGTGACATAGTTAAGACTGTTATGTCATAACATTTATCTGGTTGAACCCCTTTGTGATATAACGGCATCAATAATTGACAAATTAGTTGATGCTAGACAGGATTTGGAACAGCTCGATGATACCCTGACAAATTTTCTTGCTTGACAAGACACCAATGAAGGGCAGGCAACAAATCTACTCAAAATCCTAGAATCACACAAGGAGATCATGTTCTTAGAATGGTAGTCAGAGCTGATGAAAGCAGAGAGAGAGGTTTCCAGATGTAGATTATCGACAAGTAACTTAATTGAGTTAATAAATAACACTCTCTATCTATATAATGTGATTTCACAATGTACCCCAGGTAAATTGCTGTCAGCTAAGACATTGGAGAAAGCATGCAATCAAGAGTTGGAGAAGAATGGAAGGTTAATCGCAGGCATCCAAAGTTTAACTTGGGATACCTATTGGTCTTTCTTAGTAAAACCATACAGTCAGAGGGCCACCCTCAAGTGTTTAACAGATGCGATCGGTTGTATCGTCCCCGAAATACATGATGCCACATACTCAGCTCAGCTCCATTCTCATCTCAGCTGCCCTTTAGAATTATAAGTGATGCTTGCAATATTTCAACTTAGATCAAATGGAGAACAGCCGAAATGATGAATCATGTTGCCGACTACCAACAAACCTGCTGTGGAGAAGATATTCAAGATTTAGCTGTACCAATTAAATAGCATTTTGGTTTTATAGTTAGTTAGTTTAATTAGTATTTATAAACACTTTCATGCATTTATAAAGGGTCCTCAGTTTTTGTATAAGACTAAAACCTGGAAGTTGCACTATTGTGCTTCCGGTATATTTTTTATAAATACTGGGCCATTATTCCAAATTCTAACAAAGAAAGCTTTTATGGGATGTGCACTATTGCCTTGATGTGAAAATATCTCTAAGCTGGAAAAAGGAATTCGAATGTGATTGATATCGGGAATGATTTACAGCACATATGGTACTATTATCTATGATCTAGTTTCATTATTTTATGTGAATCGTTATTTGATTACTCTTGCTATCATTGGATATATGTATGTGCTTTCAACAACACTCATATTTTTCACTATTGGATGTTTACAGGATGTTATTCTTTTAGTCATATATGTATAGGTGATATATAAAGGATAAGTGTAACATGTTTTATTTTGAATTGGTTTCCGGAGAATCCACAGTTTGGACTTTTTCATGCCAACGTTTCGAAACCCAACTGGGATCCATCTTCAGGACTTTTGAATGATGATGCAAGACCATATCCACTTGGAAAGCGCTCAATTGTTGCAAGAGAGGAAACACCATATCCGCTTGGAAAGCGCCTCAATTGTCGCAAGAGAGGAACAGCAACAGAGACGGAAGATCAGAGAAGCCCTCGAAATTATAAAACATCCTCAGAATCTGAACAGAGACAATGGCATGGAGATTAGCGGGAGCTGGCTTCCCTTGATCAGGAAAATCACGATCAACAACCCACCCCAGGTATAGCCTCTCCTTTTCCTTTATCAGTTTTTAATAGATAAT